>SZWC01007270.1:56667-130030 GCA_023375785.1 Penium margaritaceum | reverse complement strand
GGTGTACCTACAACACACTCGACATGGCGGCAAACGACGCGACCGCGTGGACGCAAGGAAAGAGAGAGGTCTCGCGACTCAATAGTGACCTTGGCCTCCGTGTCTTGAACAAGCATAGAAAGCCTTTTTACAGCTCATGTGATCAATAGCACTTTCAGCAGAAACAGATACATACCCAATGCCCTGACGAGTAAAGCAAACCTCTCTTTGAGGCGCGTATTTGAAGGATATGTGTGAGGGTAGTTGTTACCAGTGGAACCGAGTCCACATTTTTCAGGTAGCTCCACCCGCTGACCTTGGACTCGTGGCTCATGGTTCGTGGTGTGAGGTGAGGATGACAATGGAAGCTCTCATTACGAGGTCAAGACAAACCCATCTAGCATGGAATCTCAAGCGCCAAGCCCGCTAACACCCAATCAAAACTGATTAGAGTGGATGAGCAAGCTTCCAAGGTAAAACGTTCCGGCAAGGAGCCAAGAGGGACGGACACCAAAATGTAAGCCACATTCTTTTGCCTTTTATAACTCATCGCTTATTGCTAGAGGAGAACATATCCGAGAATTTTTTTAGGAAAACGCAATAATGTCGAGTGACGAGATATAATCACGATAAGATTAGGTGCTTCTTTCAACAAGTGATCCTCTAATGTTCGCAAAGTGTACTCCAATAGAGTTCATGCCGAGTTTTAACCACGACAGTATCCAAACCCGCTGTCACATGCTTCGCCAGCCAGTCACAACGATAAAACGAAAAAACTGATTGAATACCTTATCCTTGGAGTGCCTCACGTGGCTTGTGAGGTTATGCGGTACTTACCTTAGAGTGCCTTGAAAGACAGCTTCCTAGCACTGCTGTCGTTGGCGTGGCAGTACAAGCCGGCCAGCTAACTCACTAGCACACAAAGGTGGGGGTGAGAACAGCAAGGGGTTGGCTAAGGACACAAGTACAAATGTCAGAAGTTGAAAAATGTTGAATTGTGCAGAGAGAGATAACAACTGAGGTCAGGACAACCTAAATAGTGCCATGGTCCTACAGGATGCACACACACGCGAGGCGCACAAGGGCGTTATTCTCTAGCAAGACAAAATTGTGGCAAAAACACAGTTTTGGCCATAACTCCCTGTAGACAGGTCAGAACTACGAGCCGTTTGAACCAGAACGGCCGCATCGACAAGATCTACATCCTGATAGGCTGCACGTCTATGTGCTGTACCACGGCACAAATCTAAAAAATGCGAGAGTCTTCTAGGCGTCCGTCGCCGCCGGCCGTCGGTCTTCTGCCACCGTCGCCAGTCTCAGGGATCTGCACGTGAATGAACATGAGCCGAGGGGTCACCATAAGCCGTGTACAACACACACAACAACACTCCCCCATGACCGGAGGGCGAAACACGTCCATGCACATGAAGACCTAACGCTGGACAGAACAGGATACGTGCAGCCGCTACAGGCAGCAAGCACAGCATAGGCAATGTGGTACATGAGGAATCAACTTGCAACATGGATGGGGCAAAGTCCCACAAAAGGAGTGGTCGCATGAAACTTGCAACTACCGAGAGCCTTGGTCAGAAAATCCACGCACTCCTTGTCAGTGCCAATGTGGATGACTCGGATCTCACCACGGTCAACCAGATCACGCACGAAGTTTTGCTCGACATTTATGTGCTTTGTGCGTGCATGGAACACACCTGAGTTCTTGGCGATGGTCTCCGCGCTCATGTTGTCACACTGGAGAACCACGGGGGGAATGGACTGACGCAGTTCACGCAATAGACGGACGAGTCAGACACACTCCGCAGCACCGACGCCTAGAGCAACATACTCTGCCTCAACCGTGTTGGGTGCAATGCAGCCCTGCTTCCCACTTCGCCAGGACACTGCAGTGCCTCCAATGAGAAAGATGTAGCCGGTGCAGCTCTTACCATCTGGACTCCACGTCCAGTCACTGTCTGTGTACCCATCGAGCACAACTGACACCTTCTCGCGAAAGCACAGGCCGAAACGTGCGGTGGATAGGATGTAGCGCACACACCGTACTGCAGCCTCCAATGTTCACTGGCGTGGAGCCTGCGAAAACTGGGCGAGCAGGTTGATAGTGAAGGTAATTTCGGGCCGTGTCGTGGTGGCCAAGTACATAAGCGAGCCGATGACTCGTAGGTAAAGGGTCAGTTCGACTGGCTCCCCCAGGTCAGCTGGGTCATCCACCTTCAGGGCGGGCTGCCCCTCAGGGGTCATGGGCGTGGAGGCCGTGCAGGCGGCAGCAAGGAGGTCGGCAAAGCGCTGCCCCACAGTCTCTGCGTAGCGTCCCTGATGGACACGGAGTGTGCGGCAGACACGGTCACGCACAATCTCCATCCCCAAAAAGACGGAGGCCTCACCAAGATCTTTCTTCTTATAGGCCGAGGAGAGAACGGCCTTGGAAGCGTTCACTGCTCCCGGGTCAGGCGCGGTGATAAGAAGATCAACCACATAGATGAGGATGGCAGCGAGCGGTGCTGGGAAATGTGAGAGGAAGAGGGATGGGTCAGCATCACTCTCAACGTACCCAGCGCGTCTCACCGTGCTTGTGATCTCCTAGTTCCAGCAGCGAGGTGACTGTTTCAGGCCGTACGAGGCCTTCCACAGCCGGTATACGCGACCGGTGCCAAAGCCGGATGGCTGGACCATGTAGATCTCCTCCTCAAGGTCCCTGTTCAGGAATGCGTTGTTGACATCCATCTGATGGAGATCCCAGTCGTGCTGTGCCCCCTGGCTCAGCAGCGTGAGCGTGGTCGTCATCCACCCAACAGGGGCAAAGGTCTTCGTGTAGTCCACGCCAGGGACCTGAGAGAAGCTTTTTGCTATCAAGCGCGCTTTGTAGCGCTCCACAGTGCCATCTGGCTTGAGCTTCTTGCGTAGAACCCACTTGGCCTTGATGGCCTTGCCGTTCTTTGGCAAGTCCACCAGCTCAAAGACGACGTGCTCTCGAATGGCATCGAGCTCATCGTGGTAGGCAGTGCGCCATTACTCAGCGTCAACGGCTGACAAGGCCTCAGGCAGACTGATGGGGTTGGGAGACAGCACTGGTGCACTGTGTGTAGCCAGGGCATACGCCGCAGAGGGAGGGTCGAACGTCACCATGGCCTTAGCGGCGTCACGAGGAAGACCCCGCTCATGAGCAAGTAGTGCTATACCAGTGGCACAACCAGGGTGAACCTCAGCGAGGCCGCGAGCACTCAGGCCGGGGGCCTTCGTGCCCAGGTCACCGCTAACGACGCTACACGTGGGGCGTGGGCGGAGACGTCTGCCGAGTTCCCGTGTGGAGGGGTCTGACGGGGTAGGAGCAGTGGGTGCTGCTGACTCACAAGTCGGTGTGGATTGCACGACAGACGCGCCACTCGAGACGGGCGTGGCCTCCACAGCCAGGGACGGGGCCACGGCAGACGCAGACATGTCCGCGGCCAGAGGCTGGGACGACTCAGAGCCATACACGAACACGGACGCAAGATCCGGTAGAGCCTCAGACGCAGAAGTAGGCGCAGGATCAGACAGACTCGGACGCAGACTTGGACACGGGCGACAGCGGAGAGTCGAAGGTAGAGGAGTGAGCCGCAGATGGGGCGGGGCTTGGGGTGTCGGTGGGCACAGCCTCTGGGGACAGCCCCTGGGATGTCGACGACGGAGTGACCGTACTGGACGGGGGCACTGTGCCAACCGTGCCAGGAGCCTCCCCCACACTACGGGGTCTGGTAAACCCAAGGCCATGTGTAGCATGCAGAGCGTGGATGCGGGCAAGGTTGCGGAAGGCGAGATGCTCGAAGAAGAGAGCGTCACGGGACTCCAAGATGCGGCGTCACTCAGGGTCCCACAACCGCCAGGCCTTGGACTGCGGAGCGACGCCAATGAAGGCGCAGATGCGGCCCCGCGGAGAGAGCTTGCTCCCCTGCTGCTCCAGTGTGAACCAGACGCAGGCAAGGGAGCCCAAGACACGGGCCAGACGTAGATCCGCGCGATGCCCGTGCCACAGTTTGTAGAGCGTGCAATGACCTGGGAGGGGGCTGTGGGGAATGCGGTTCCAGACCCTAGTCATGTATGCCATGCCCAAGAAGGCAAAGGCCTCAAGCATGGCACTGTCGACGCGCATGGCACAGACCGCATCCCCCATGGTGCGGTTCCAGCGCTCTGGGACACCATTCTGCTGAGAGGTGGCAAGAGCGGAGAGGTTGTATAAGACACCAAGCTCGGTGAAGGAGCGGGCCATGTCATCGAGGTACTCGCCGCCGCGGTCCAAGCGAAAGGTCTGAAGGCGGTGGGAAGACTGGCGCTCGGCCATGACCAGCCAAATGCAGACCGCAATGGCGGCATCACTCTTCTGACGCAGACTGTAGACCCAGCGCATGCGTATGAAGTCATCAGTCAATGTCAAGACGTAATGACCGCTGTCCTCCTCAAACTCGACAGGGAGCAGATCCATGAGGTCGGAGTGGACAAGCTCCAAGGGCTGACAAGCCCTGGAGACAGACGTAGGATAGGTGGACCGGTGCATTTTGCCTTCAGCACAGGCCAGGCAATCGGTCGTGGATGGCGCCTCGAAGGATGCCGCATCAAGTCTGAGATCGGGCTAAGTGCAGACCAACCTGTCGACAGCCCCCAGGTGCACATGACAGAGGCATCGATGCAGGAGATGGTGGTGCTCGGAGGATAGAGCACTAGTGACAAAAACAAGAGCAGTGGGAGACGGAGGCAAGGGGGGTGCACTCGCACAGGACCCAGAAATGTGATACAGATCATGGACGACCGTCCCACTGAGGACGATCTCCTCGGTGTCATGCACAAAGATGCGAGCATCGGCAGCTGTGTGCATGACACCAAGGTCCATCTTGGTGCAAGCACGGACAGACAGCAAACTGAGTTCCAGATAAGGGACAAAGAGGACTTCGGAGATGTATACGGGACCAGCGGGCCTGGTGAACTACACAACCTCAACACCCTGGACAGGGACCTCATGGCCAACTGCAGTCCGAACAGAGCGGATAGTGTCAACAGGATGCAGTACGACGAAGGCGTCATAGTGACACGTCATGTGGTGGGTGGCGCCAGAGTCAATGACCCAGGTGGCATCCGTGACACGCGTACAAGGGCCAACGTGGCACTCGGCGAAGGAACAAGGCGTGGCAGCAGGACGCTTAGTCGGGGACACAACAAGACGACCAACGGAGCGCACATGAGCCGCATGCAACCAAGACACATTGTCAGGTCCATCACGCACACACGGCTGGGCATGGTGACCACCACAGGCATCATCACGCAAAGATACAGACAGTACACAGGCAGTAGGACCCCTCGACTCAATCAACTCACTTGCACCTCCCTGAGATGAGCACAGGGCGAGAAGCTGGTGCAGCTCGGCGATCGTTCTGTCGTGTTCGGCGAGCGCCTAGTCGCGGGTATCCGTAGAGGAGCCTGCTTTGGCGGCGGACTCCTCTGGGACAGCTATGGTAGTGGTGGCCGAGCGGGCGGTCGCACCGGACGTCTGGCGCATGCGCACCTCGTGCGCCTGCTGTAGCCCACGGGTGACCTTGGCCCAGTCCAACTGGCGGCCTGTCAGACGAGTGCAGATGGGATAGCGATGGTTACCTCCGCAGTTGAAGCACATGAGCTGGCAACCCGTTGTGTTGTTGGATCTGCTGCTGCCACTGTTGCTGCTGCTGCCGCCGCCGCTGCTACTGCTTTTGCGGCTGACACTACTGCTGCTGGTGCCCTAGCTAGTCCCGCCGCTGGACCATCACATGACAATTTGCGGCCCTTCTTCCCCTGAGCTAGAGCTGCTATAGCTTTAGACGGTGGGGAGGGGGAGGTGGCGGCAACTGCAGCTGAATCGGTGCTGCGGTGAGCGCGGTTCGCGGCGTCCATGCCGGCGACCTCCAGGAAGTGGAAGGTGGCCCAACGTAGCAAGGTCTTGTCGCTCGCCATGTCGCGAAGCAGAGTCTGGTCGAAGTTACTGATGACGCATGCGTAGTCGGGGTGAATGCCATATAGGATGATCTGGAGTGCGGAGTACTGCGTACGGGCATCGTCTCCCAGCTCCTCGTACAGCTCGATCGCCCGGCGCCAGTAGTCAGCTGCAGACTCCTAAGTAGTCTGGCAAAGGGAGTTGAAGTCGACAAGGCGCTGGGACGTCAGGGACAGGGTGGTGCCCTCAAAAAGAGTGACAGCCAGTGTCCACGCCTCGCGAGGGTTAGGTCTTGAGCCGGTCAGCGGATCGCCAAGCAACGGACTGAAGTCTTTAGTGAAGTTTGGGGCGGCCTTCATCAAACCGGAGGCGGCGCAGATCGCCATCTGCCTCTGGGCGGGGTCAGACGCCTGGTATGGGATGAGGTAGTAGGCGAGGACTCCCTCGCTCATGGCCCACATGCGAAAGCGCGGCTCCCAATACTTGAAGTCGTTCCCAGTCCGGAAGATGGGCGGGTCCGACTCAAACCACTTGGGTGGCTTGACCGTCGGTAGAGTGACGGCTGAAGCCACCGTAGGATTGGGCATAGAGGAGGCAACCCCCTTGCCCAGGCGGGCCCGCAGAGCTAACTCTTCAAAGCTCAAAGGGCGGCGAGACGAGCTCAGACCGGCGTCAACGCTGGAGCTCGCGCCCTAGAGGACGGCATTGGCCTCACGTGCTCTGTGGCCTGCCTCCAGGCGGATGAGGCGTGCTCGCAACACCCCCTCCTCACCCTCCTTGCCAGAGTCGGAGAGGGTCTCCGCAACCTCATCTGCATTGCCACCGTGAGTGAGGTGGTCCTCGCTCGGGTCTGCTAACGAGTGCTGCTGCTACTGCTAGGCCTGCTGTTGCTGAGGTAGTAGGCCCCTGATTAGGTCCTACAGCTTAGTGACCTACTTCGTCAAGGTATTGCGACTCTCTTACTGTAGGTAAGCCAGCGCGCGCACTTGGCACACCAATGTTGTTGGGCTCGGCGGCCGCTGCTGCTGCTGCTGTTGTGGCGGCTGCTGCTATCGCTGCTGCTGCTGCTGCTGTTGCTGCAAAGTCTGATGCTGCTGCTGTTGCTGTTGCTGCTTCTGTTGCTACTGCCGCTGCGGTGACGATGGCGGCGGCCGACGTTGGCCACTAACGGTGCTGCCCTCAGCAGCTGCATCGGTGATGGCACTAGAGGGGGTGAGCTTTGGCATGGTGGCCGGTTCCCCTCCTTACCCTTCTTTTTATTTGTTGTGGCGGAACACCTCTCTGCGGCACTTCACCTCCGTGGAATGCCTCCGCGGAACACCTCTGCGGTGCACTTTCCCGCAGAATTTCCGCGGACTGCTGCGGATCACATTGGGCTTGACGCGGTTGCACCGGTGCGGAACATGGCGGGGTGCCGCGAACAGCCACTACGGTCGCGCTGGTGCGGAATGCGGCGGTATGCCACAAACTGTCGAGGCACCCTGTCAGTGCGTTCCGCGACCACCGCATGACTGCTGCGATTGGCGACCGCTGAATTGCCGTGGAACTGTCGCGGACTCATGACCGCCGCAGCAGCTCCGCGGCGGTCTTGGAACAAAGCCGACGGGACGCCGCGGATTCGCAGAACACCTTGGAATTACCGCGGTACCATCACCGCGGGGTGACAATTTTGGAACACCACGTACGACCGCGGTGTTCCGGCACCGTCGGCGGGTTCCGTTGTGGTCGCAGATCTGTCACGTCCATTGCGGAGACCTTGTCGCCGCGGAACACCGCGAAGTTTCCACGGAATGGCTCCTGCTATCGCGTATCGGCCGCGGAACTGTCGCGGATGTCTTCAGAAAAACAATGGGAACGGTGGTGGGTCCTCCCAAGACCTCTCACCGAGACAGGGGGCGCTGCTGTTATTGCTACTCAAGGCAACGGTTGCGGTCGCTCACTGCCACTACGTTTTCTGCGTCTCTGCTACGCAACTGTGCGAGCACTGGCTCGCCGCTCTGATACCGTGAAAGACAGCTTCCTAGCACTGCTGTCGCTGGTGTGGCAGTACAAGCCGGCCAGCTAACTCACTAACACATACAAGTGGGGGTGAGAACAGCAAGGGGTTGGCCAGGGACACAAGTACAAATGTCAGAAGCTGAAAAATGTTGAATTGTGCAGAGAGAGGTAACAACTGAGGTCAAGACAACCTCAATAGTGCCATGGCCCTATTGGATGCACACACGCGCACGACGCACAAGGGTTTTTTTTCTAGCAGGACAAAACAGTGGCAAAAACACGGTTTTGGCCATAACTCCCTGTAGACACGTCAGAACGATGAGCCGTTTGAACCAGAACGGCCGCATCAACAAGATCTACGGTCCTGATAGGCTGCACCCTTATTTTCTGTACCACGGCGTGAATCTAAAAAACACGAGAGTCTTCTGGGCGTGCATCGTCGCCAGCCGCCGGTCCTCTACCACCTTCGCCAGTCTTCGGGATCTGGACGTGAATGGACATGAGCCGAGGGGTCATCGTAAGCCGTGTACGACACACACAACAACATGCCTCACATGCCGACTTCCACTCCACGCAATGCTTACATTCACATGTCCATGGAAGTGATAAAGCAATGGAGGATGGATGCGTCTGTTATGGTTTGCGACGGTTGGGTTTATAACGAGACTTTCTCGTCTTTTGGACGTGGTCATTGCCATAGGTTATTGTCCTAACCCAAGTTCTGATTCTTGCCCTCTTCGTTTGCATTATTTTTTGTTCGTGCAATCTGTACACATTTGCCATGCTCATCGCAATCACAGTTGTACTATTCTTGTTTGAATACTTGATGCGCCACTATTTGTTGACGTGTCACTTAACGTGATTCATTGCTCTGGCAAGTGGCTATCACCGTCGCCAACCACAAGTCGTAGGGGGGGGGTGTACAAGAAGAGTGTGCTTTGAAAATAGTCATTTCTGTTTTTCCAGGACCTACTCTATCATCGTGCACGGACATCAAAAGGCGACAGTGACCCTGCCTTTAGGGTTGGGTAGAAGTATGCCTTTTGCATAGTTTTTGTGACGGGAGGCCGGTTCGGTCCCCCCTCCTCGCTCAAGCGAGGGGTGGTTGCGCACCACCCCTCGCGTCAGCGAGGGCTGGCAGGTGGCCAACAATCCGATGCCCTCACCCTCGCTCGCCCTCCTTGCAAGCGAGTTAGCGAGGACGAGGGATAGGGCGAGCGAGGATGAGGGGGAGAGTGAGAGAGAATCCTGGTGCAAAATCGCCAACTTGCCTCGCACGCGACGATTCCACACAAGAATGACAAACATGAACTCAAAGTGCGTTAACAACAAGCTTCAAGTTTCTAAGACGGAAAACTCATGCGAACTCACGAGTTCAAAGTCAAAATCCCTAATTTGGGTCCTTAAACCAGGGGTAAGGTTAAAAAAAATGGGCCTCCGGAGACTCAAACTATTTGAGTTTTCCTGCTCTGTGTCGTTGATGTCAATTGCCCCTCACTCCTGCCAAGGGGGTGAACCCCCGACGTAGACTGAGAATGCCAGTGTGCAAACTCCGACGACGACTTTAGACCAGGAGCTGGAGGTTCCAGCCCGTTACATTGGTTCTCAGAGCCAGAAGACCCCCACGACCAAGGGTTTGACGGAAACGACGGCTATATTGTTTATAAAACGCCGCCGGCAGCTATGAGCAGCATCAGGAATGCCAAAAGGGACTGCGGCATCTACTCTTCACGGATTGAAGTGCCATAAAATGCAGTGGAGAGCTAGAAAAGAGATGTACTTGGTGGAGCCCTCTTCCTCCATTCTCTTCTCAAGTCTAGGGGGCTAGGAGGATTTCTGTGGGATAGGGTGGGGAGTTCCCACGTCCTGAAAAACCACAAAATCTTCCCCATTTTCAATGCTTCTTCACACCCCTTCATAAAAAATTTGGGGCAGTGCCTTTTCCCAATACCAGAGACTCTGAAGGCCTGAGAGAAGAAGAAAAAGGAGAAAGACGCACGTTGAGAATTTTGGAGGCCGCCACATTGCCGTGAATTGGAAATGATTTAGGGCATGCAGGCCCATGCAAAGACAAACATGAGCTCTGTGTGTGAGTGCGATGCAGGACGGCAAGAATTTGGCAAAGTCTAGAATGCTGAATACAAAAGAACAAGGAGATGGTACAAATGAGCCCCTATCGAGCTTATGTAGTGACACCAACAGCTAGCCGCACCGGGCCCCGTCACCCCCGCTGAACCCGAACGAGTCAGCGGGGAGAGCACACTGCGTACACCGTGATAACAATCAACGGTGGTCTCCTCAAGGCACCGGAACAGCTCTTCGAGTGCCCGGGTCTCGACCACCGAGAAAATACGAGCAGTGCCAAACAATCTCAGAATCAGTGTCCAGACATAACGCATGGCTCTCTCAACATCAAAAGCACAAATACAGCCACTGGGTCGCCTCATCGCACCGGTACAGTCCACCGGGTGCGTGGGTCTCAACCCGCCGAGAAAACTCTCCTAGCTCCCGACAAGCCCACAGGGCTGCCGAAACGCATCGACCGCGTCTCGCCGGCGGTATCGTAGGTGTTCGAGAAGTAATAGTACATTCCGGAGGCCCGTCGTGTCATCACGCCCTCCTCTACCATATACCGCCATCGTGGGTATATGGATAATGCATCAGCGTCAGTCGTGACGGGTGGAAGCCACACAAACCAATACCGTGGAGCACAAGGAAGGCGCCTCCAAGGGGGTACAAGGCACGCCAAGAAGATGCAAGAAGAGGCCAATGAAGAATTGAAGACAAGAAGATAAGAAGCCACAACATTAGTGAGGATGGCGTGTGTGGGGGTGATAACTTTTTCTTGGAGTTCACCCCTCGTATTCCCCTCACCTTGCTGAGCGGTGGTCAAACTATTATAACCTCTTGATCTTATGCTTGGTTGTTTCTCTATGTTTTTTTAGTTTTCGTAGTGCAGTGAGTCACGGCTTAGGGTTTTGCCTAAAATACATGTGCTTGTGCCAAACCGTGGCGGCATAGAAAAACATTTTCTTCTACCACGGGATTGTGATGACCGTGGCAGCCTAGGAAGTCATAAATCAGTTTTATGATTGCCTCACCAGTTGTGAGAGCAAGGAGACTTCGGGAGGCAAAACCTACTCCAAGTGGTGGGGTGATCCATACAACGGTTGTAACGGGTCGAGTTTCCAACTCCTGCTCGAAAGTCGTCATCGAAGTTCGTAAAATGGAGTTTTGTGTCCGCGTCAGGGGCTTACCCCTTCGCAAGACAGAGGGGCAATCATCATCAACGACCCAGAGCAGGAAGACTCAAACATGTCGAGTCTCCAAAGGCCCATTTCTGTTTTTAACCTTACCCTTGAGTTTGGGAACAAATTGGGGGTTTTTCCCTCGAACTCATGCATTCACACGAGTTGTCCGGTTTCGGAACTTACAATTCATCCTAAACAAACTCGAGTTTCGTTTTGGACGCGTCGGCGCAAAATCATCGCATGCGAGGCGGGATTGACGATTTCGCGTCGACTCCTTTTGTGTGCTTCCCACGCTCCTCGCTTTCACCCTCGCTCCCCCTATCCGTTGTCCTTGCTTGCTCACTTGCAAGAAGGGTGAGGGGGGGCGAGGGCACGAGGCCACAAGGCCTCACCCTCGAGGCCCTCGTGGCCCCTCAACCGCCAATCGGGCTGAGGCTGCGATCGGCAGCTAGCGGCTGGCCGGCTTGTGACCGGCAGGTCACTTGGCCGGCCACCGGCCGTCCAACCGGCCGGCAGCCAGCTGGCCGGCGGCCAGCGAAGTGCTGGCCATTGGCCAGCCGTTGCCAACACGAGTGGTGGTGCGCAACCACCCCTCGTTTCAGTGAGGAGGGAGGGCCGACCGGGCCCTCCCGTTGCATTCCTCCCCACTCATTATGAACCGTCTTGGTTCATAAACAACAAGCAAGATTCTCTATTAGTCAGTCATCAACATTGTGAAAGAAAATCCAATAATTTCAATCACCAGCTAAACATGAACATGCTCATTGCACTTTGACCCAAGCTGCAACTTGTCAGTCAGCACGACTAGCGGTCTCCCCCTTTTAGGCTGGAGCGTCCACGTGTCAACCATGCTGGGCGTCCCCAACCTCCTATGGTTACAATCCATGAATGCCGCCCTGCGAGAATGTTGTTCACTTTTTCTGTGTTAAGGTGGTGCCCCCTGACACGCGTCGATTCGTGCGAGCTGCTAGCTTACACCAATACTAGGTCACCATCCTTGTGTGCAACCGAGATTCTGGCTCCCATGCGTTAAGTTCAAGTCCACACCCGGCCTAATGAACGAGGTATTCCCTAACAACCCGCAACTGGAGAGTACGCTCTCGGTGGTGGAGTAGGCGAAGAATCTCGTATTGGCCATCGGCAGCAAGGACTACCGGTGATGGCTGAACGATTACCGCTGTCGTGTATGGAGCCAACAGGCTCACATGAAACACGTCATGTATCTTCATACTTGACGAAAGCAACAATCGGTATGCCAATGGCCTGATGCGTGCAACGATGGGAAATGGCCCAATCCACTTCGGTATAAGTTTTTGCGCCCCTGGAAATTTAAGCCAAAGATTCTTAGTGCTAAGCAACACTTTGTCACCGATGTCAAACGAGAGTTCACGGCAACTTTTGTCGGCATATGCCTTTTTTCGTTGCCGAGAAGCTTGAAGGTGATCCTTTGCCTCCTGTAACAAGGAGTCTATGCGCTCGGCAAAGGCTTGAGCAGAAGGAACCTGTCCTCCTATACTCCCACTCCTCACCAATGAAGAGGACACCACTGGATGCCGACCATTGTTCAACACAAACAGTGTGAATTGTGTAGAATTGTTCACCGAGTTATTCACCGCAAACTCTACCGATGTTAGGAGTTTGTCCCAATCATGCATGGCAGAGTCCATGTACATGCGGAGCATTTGTTCTAGAGTGCAGTTCATGCGCTCTGTTTGTCCATCATTTTAAGTGTGAAACGCTATCAAAATTTGCGACTCACTACCGAAGTACTCGTGCATCTTTTGCCAGAAATCACTAGCAAATGTTTTATCCCGATTGGAGATAATGCGCAACGGCAAGCCATGGTACTTTACGACAGTCTCAAAGAAGAGACAAGTGGTCTCCTATGCATTCACATCAGTGGTTGTAGGAATGAATTGTGTCATCTTTGTCACAAGGCCCACAACCACGAGTATTACATCGTGGCCACGGGCCGTGTCCAGAAGACTAGTAATGAAGTCCATGCTGACCCACTCCCATGGAGTCCTAGGAATGGGAAGCTATCGGAGGAGTCCGGCATGATTCTTGTTACTACCCTTATTCCGAAGACATGGGTTGCATGTCATGCAACACTTAAGGACATCGACACTCCATGCTCGCCACCAATAGTGGTCGGAGAGTCCCTGTCCGGTCTTTCGAGGTCCCACATGACCTACGACCGGCGGGTCGTGGAAGTGGGAGATAATCTTTTCTCGAAGGTCTCCCAAGTTTGGCACAACAACTTGTTCTCCGTGCCAGAAGATCCCTACGGCCTCCACCAATGCATACATGTCCAAATTTTGAAGTCTTTAGCCCAAGAATCTACATACTATCCCATTCGGGTCTTGTTTACAAAAACCGTTGTAATAGATAATCTCTCGTGGTGGTTGTCATAAAGGTTCAGCGGGATCTGGTGCTTGTATTGCTGCCGTCGCAATGGCTTTAAAACACCTGCCAACCTCGATGGTTGCTTTAATTTCTAGAGGTTGTTTGCTTTGTGGATCGGCCACATTGATGCGTCATGGCCGATATTCCCATGTAAACAAGGATTGGCTCAGGTATTTGCTCCAACGCGCCTACTGTCTTGATAGGTTCGGTTGCGTTTAGAAAAACACAAATGGGTTATGGTCGATCACGACCGTCACACCCCCTTCAACACCCTCAAAGGAGCAACGCCACATCTTGAAAGCATGTACTACCGCAAAGAGCTCTTGATCCCCAATTATGTGCTGCGATTCCATGGGGATGAGCTTTCGGCTCTCATACGCAACTGGGTGACCGTTTTGCATGAGGACGGCTCCGAGTCCTACTACCGACACATCACATTGTACCTCCCATGGTTGCGATGGATCCGGAAGAGTTAGGATGGGTGCTGTGGATAGAAGATCTTTGACTTTGAGAAAAGAGTTCTCGCAATCAGATTTCCATTCCCAGTGCACGTCTTTTTGCGTGAGCTTGGTTAGCGGTGCTACCAGGGTCAAATGCCCTTGAATAAACCGTCAAAAGTAGTTTGGAAGGCCGAGAAAAGAACAAATTTTCCCAACATTTTCCAGGCATGGCCAGTCTACAATGGCTTGGACCTTTTGTGGATCGACATGGATGTTGTCCTTGCCAAAGTTGTGTCCAAGGTATTCGAACTCATTTTGTGCAAACTTACACTTGCTCACTTTTGCATAGAACTTATGTTCCCTAAAGGATTGCGAGGACTTTGCGTATATGTTCTATGTGCTCTTCCCTTTATTTGGAGAAAACCAGGATGTCGTCCAGGTAAACCAAGACAAAGTGCCCGAGTTGCTTGGCAAGCGTTCGGTTCATATCTCCTTGGAAGGTTGCCGGGATATTTGTAAGGCCGAAGCATAACACTCAAAACTAATAGTGTCCCATGTGCGTACAAAACGCAGTTTTGGGCACATCATCTTTCGTAATGCGGATTTGATGGTACCCTTGAGACAAATCCAAGGACGAAAACACTTTTCCCCCTTGGAGTTGGTCAAAAAGGTCCTCAATCCATGGTAAAGGGAGTCAGTTTTTCACCGTCAGCTTGTTCAACGTCCGGTAATCCACGCACATGCATAAACCACCGTCCTTTTCATTCACAAAAAGGATTGGCGTACCGTACGACGAGCTACTTGGCTTGATCCATCCTTTTGCAAGGTACTCTTTGATTTGGCGTACGGCCTCTCGCCTTTTGGTTTGACTAAGGCGATACATGGGTCTGAATGTAGGAGTCACTTCCGGTTGTAGTGGAGTCGTGTGGCCCATGCGTCTTTCTGGTGGAAGTCTAGCCAGTGGGTATTGGAATACATTCAAGAACTCCGTCAATAGAGATTTGATCTCTTGTGGTGTGTCTTCCTTCACGTTATCCTCCACGTTTTGCAACTGAGCCAAGAAGTATCAACAACCTTGTCAAATACGTCTCTTGACCTGCATCGTAGACAAGCTAGCATGGACTTTGAGTCAGGTCGGCGATAACTTCGTACTCGGAATCAATGCAAAGGGACACTGTCCTTTTTGGAGCATCAAATGCTTTGATTCAAAGCACATTAGAGCCTTGTTTTCACGGAGCCAAGGATCACCTAGCACCATATCAAATGGGTCAAGAAGGTTGAGTACTTTCAACGGACACTCTGTGTGTACCCTTGAATATAAATTTTCGCTTTACAAGTACCGATCGTGATACTATACGGTTGTCACCGACGAAAACTGCGCCATTCGATGGCTTGTACTTCAGGCTAACCTGTTGGGTAAAGCCAAGCTAACAAAGATGTCATCTCCTCCAGTGTCAGTGAGTACGTTCACGGGAGCAGTAGCTAGGTATCCTTTGAACTGCATCGTCATGTTGCCTCCAATCTTCCGAGTGAAGAGGCTCGACGATGCCGAGTTTGTGATACACACGGAATGTAGACGGCGGATGTCGCAGCTCCCATGATTCACCTACTCTAGTCCACATCTTGTTGGCACTTGTGAATTCGGCTAGCAACCTTTAGTCTTTAAACTTCAATGGGTCAAAAGCGTCGACCAAAGGTACTTCATACATGATTGAACTCGTCGCTTTGAGGGCGTTTGCTTCAATCGTTGTGTTACACAATTCTTGCACACTGGTCGGTGTCGCCACCACTAAGCAGGTTCGATCATGCATCTCATCCGGTGATGCAAGAATTCATGGGCAATGTTGACCAACAAGTGCAGAATTAGGTTCAATGAGAGGGGATAAAACAATGAAGAAATTTGAACTCGTCAAAAACTCAAATTGTTTAACATCCTCGTCTGAAGATATGAATCCACACTCGTGATCCAGTTTTACCCCTGAGTGGTCACCACGAACGTCACTTAGGGGTGGAGAAAACCCGCCCCACGGCCTTGTCCGTTACCACGGCCGGGCCCATTGCTGCGACCGCGACCCTGAACACGACCCTGTCCGCGACCTCCCGCTACACCCTCCCCACGAGGTGCTGCTGTTGCGACTAACGCCGTGGCCTCTTGTCCACCACCAGCAACCTCAGGGCACTGAGCCCTGAAGTGTCCGAGCTACATAAAGGTGTGGCATAGCCCCTCGCGGAAGGCCATGTTACGACGCTCGCGCGCCACCTGGAGCTTGTCATTGTCGTGGCCACGCTTTTGGTTGGGGGGCTTGTTCCCACTAGTCTTCTTTGCTAAGGGGTTTGCCGAATGTTTTCCCTTCACCACGTCCCGTTGTCTGGCTGTCCCTCCAACCCCTGCATCATCCATGCATACATTGCGGGTTTTTTGTGCACGCACGTTCGGCCATGCATCCGAGTAGTGCTTCGGGTTTGCCAAATACACTTTGCTCATGTAGTCTCGCAACACCCTCCAGCTTGTCCAAGCTTGGCCCGTTGCGGTTGTGGTGGTCTTGTCTTTCAACTTCTCGTTGGTAAGACTATCGCGCAAGTACTCCAGCAGCAAGTGCTCTGGGTACTTGAAAGTTTGGGTACCGTCGCTCTCGGTGAAGTTTTCGGCTTCCTCCACAAGCGCGGTAAACTCACTCAAGTAGGCCTCAAGTGAGTTACCCAGCTGCCTGAAGTCCTTGATCTTGTGGAAGGCGCGCTGTGCCTCCTCACGCTAGGTACACTTCTTACGCATGATTGCGCAGAAGGCTTCCTACGGCATGGGCTGCCACTTAAGGTTAGGGCTCTGCTGAGTCCACTCCTTGACCACATACTTGAAGAGCTTATCCTCAAGCCGCATCGTAGCAAGGTCACCCCATTGATTGAGTGGAGACTTGTGGACACGTTGGACGTGCTCCATGCGGTTCGGCTAGTCTGTCAGTGTCACGCCCTTCCGGAAGATCTCCACACTATGGAGGAAGGACGTGTTCGTGACCGGCCCCGAAGTCGTCAAGGTAGGCAAGACGTCGCTGCGACCGGTAGTGGCATCTACAGCTGCGGTGTGCTGCGCTTGCTGTTACATCCGCACCTGGGTCACGCTCTGCAATGCCTTCTCAAGGTCGTTGCATCGGCAGCTTGCCTCATGGGCGGCCAGGCGCTGCAGTTGGCAATCCCGGTCGAGGTCCGTGATGCTCTGTCCGATGTGGGCCAGCAGGTTGGCAAACGCAAACTTGAGCTCTGATGTCGTCAGAGTATCAACGATAGCCTCTAGGGCCTCGCGTTGTCCGTGCACCTTTACCCACTATATGAGGGTATGGTTTGTGTACACGCCTCCAAGGAGTCCCACCTTTATGAGGAGATTGTCGTCAGCAACGACGCTTGAGTGGGCGATGCCCTGCCCCATTGTGGCAACATCGTAGGAACGGGGGTCCGCCCCCACTCCTTCAAGTGGTGCCGTACCTTCACCGTTGGTGGTAATCTTGAGTCGGCCCGCCACCTAAGCAGCACACTCCGCAAGCCTGTGGCGGTCATCGCGAATTGCCTTCGCGGCAATGTTGTCCGGCTCGTTCTCGCGGGAACTTCCCGCGTGGCTACTTTTGGCACCTTTACTACTCTAGGCAATCTCACTGTCGTCAGTAGCTTCAGGCAACGCGACGAGTGCCTCACCCTTCTCGAGCAATCGGCTCGAGTTCGCCGCACGACGGTGGCAATGATAGCGATCCTTGTCGCCTTTGCCACCGTCGGCGTCATGATCTTTGTCGGGGTCCCCCTCTGGGAGATCCTCCTCCATCGTGTCGACCGTCGCATGGGGGTCATCCACGTGCACGTCGACGTGCTTGTCGAGCAATTTTCAGGCCTCCGTACGCTTCTCGGTATTGCCGAAGTTGGCGTCGGCTGCCTTATGCGGTATGGTTGCCTTTGGGTCGGCAATCGTACTTGCGGCGGCGGCTCCCAATATTTTGAGTCCGCCGAGGGTGTGCGGTGAGGCTGTCACCACCTTTCACTTGTTGGTCTTGGATGGTCCGGCACTTGCCATCTCATCGCCTGTATAACTAGCACATGAAGATCGTTGTGAGGGTCACCCCACAACTTTGAGAAGGAATCGCTTCCTAAGTCTCACTCTCACGATTAGTGAGGAAATTACAAACTCAATTCTTATATTCCTAGGCCGCAACAATGATAGAAGGGCGTAGTTTTTGGAACTAGTCCTCCTAAGTTGTGACTCACAGCGATTGGCAAGGGCTAGTACCTAGAAAAACAGAAAACTAGAGTACAAGGAAATGAATGAAACAAATTTGAGTTCCGCTCACAAAATAAGGACAAAGAAAGGGAAAGACGCTCTAGCAATTCCTAATAACTCCTTCACTCCCTCTTCTAAGTTATTGTCCTCCCTTTGTCTTTTGTCTTCCTTGGCCTCCTCTTCATTCTTCTGCGCACCTTGTGCCCCTTGGCGACGTCTTCCTTGAACTGGCGACATTGGAGTGCGGTCAAAACCCTTCTAGGTGACACCCTCCTTCTTTTTAGGGTCATGTTAGGTCGTGAGAGTCCCTGGTCTTGGGAAAGGAGGTTGCCCCAGTTTTTGGATGAGGGAGGGAGGAAGGAGTCTTGTACATGGGGAGGATTTTGTGGATTTCGAGGGTGGGAACACCCCACTCCGCCCCACAAAAGTCCCCTTAGCCCCCTGCAGGTGAGAAGAGGCTAGAAGGAAAAGGCTCCCCCAAGTAGAGCCTTTTTCTAGCTCTCCAACGCACTTTACGGCATTTCAATCCATGAAATATAGATGCCGTAGTCCCCCCACCATTTCTGTTGCTGATTGTAGCTACCGGTGGCGTTTCATATACGACGTCACTGTCGTTTCCGTCCAATCCTTAGTCGTGGGGGTCGTCTTGCTCTGAGAACAACTGTAACGGGTTGAGTCTCCAGCTCCTGCTCTAAATTTGTCGTTGGAGTTCACAAAATGCTGGCCGCAGGCCGGCAGCCAGATGGCCAACGGCCGGCAAAGTGCTAGCAATCGGCCAGCCCTCACTGACGCGAGGGGTGGTAGGCAACCACCCCTCGCTTCAGGAAGGAGGGAGGGCCAAACCGGCCCTCCCTCTACAACGGTCTTCACGTGCTAATTGCATGGGTGATGAGATGGTAAGTTCCAGACTGTCCAAGACAAACAAGGGCAAGGTGGTCACAACCTCACCACACGCCCTTGGTGAACTCCAAATTTGGGAGCCGCCGTCGCGAGCATGGTTGCCAGACCAAAGGCAACCATACCACCGAAGGCAACCGGCACCGACCTCGGCAACACCGAGAAGCGTGCGGGTTAACGAGCACGTCGACATGCACATGGGCAACCCCCACGCGACGGACGACACGCTCGAGGAAGACCACCGTGATGTGGACCCCCACGAAATGCACGACACCAACGATGGAAAATGTGACAAGGATCATGATCATTGCCATTTTCGTGCTGCGAACTCAAGCCGATCGCTCGAGAAGGGAAAGATGCTTGCCGTATTGCCACAAGCTGCAGATTGCAACGAGGCTGCCGAGAGCACCAAAGGCGCCGAAAGCAGCCACGTGGGGAGTTCCCGTGAGAACGATCCGAGCAACATTTCCACAAAGGCAAATCGCGATGATCACCGCTGGTTTGCTGAGTTGGCTTCAGAGGTAGCGGACCGACTCACCATCACCACGGACGGTGGAGGTGTAGCACCACTCAAAGGAGTGGGGGTGGATCGCCCTTCTTGCGATGTGGTCGCAATGGGGCAGGGCAGAGCCCACTCAAGCGTCGTAGCTGACGACAATCTCCTCTGAAAGGTGGGACTACTTGGATGCGTGTACACGAACCGTACCCTCATGTATTGGGTAAAGGTGCATAGACAACGTGAGGCCCTGGAGGCTATCGTTGATGCTCTGACGACGTTAGAGCCAAAACTTGCATTTGCCAACCTGCTAACCCATGTCCAGAAGAGCATCACGGACCTCAACCGTGATTGCCAATTGTAGTGCCTGGTCGCTCACGAGGCAAGCCGCTGATGCGTCGAACTTAAAAAGGCGTTGGAGAGCATGACCCAGGTGCGGATGCAGTAGCAATCGCAACGTACCGCATGTGTTGATGCCACTGCCGGTGGGAGCGACGACTTGCCTACCTCGATGAATTTGGGGTTGGTCATGAACACGTCCTTCCTCCACAATGTGGAGATCTTTCAGAAGGACATGAAGTTCATCGATTGGCTTAATTGCATGGAGTACGTTCTACGTGTCCACAAGGCTCCACTCAGTCAGTGGGCCAACCTTGCCATGACGCGACTTGAAGACAAGCTCTTCAATTATCTGGTCAAGGAGCAGGGTGCACAACAGCCACACCTCGAGTGGCAGCCCATGCCGTGGGAGGCCTTCTGTGCGATCATGCATAACAATTGCACCCAGAGTGAGGAGGCAAAGTGCGCCTTCCACAAGATTAAGGACTTCAGGCAGCTGGGTAGCTCACTCAAAGCCTACTTGAGAGAGTTCACCACAATCGTGGAGGAAGCTGAGAGCTTCACCGAGGGTAATGGGACTCAGACCTTCAGATACCCCGAGTGCATGCTGATGGACTACTTGTGTGACCATCTTGTCAGCAAGAAGCTGAAGGACAAGACCACCACAACGACAACCGGCCATGCTTGGACAAGGTAGAGGGCGCTACAGGACTACATGAGTGAAGTGTATTCGGCGAACCCGAAGCACTGTTCGGACGCACGGCCGAACGCGCGTGCACAACAAAGTCGCGACATGTGCATAGACACTACGGGGGTTGGAGGAGCAGCCGGGCAGCGGGGCGGGGCGGAGCCAAGGGAAAGCAGCCCACAAACCCTCCACTCAAGAAGACTGGCGGGCACAAGACCTCAAACCACAAGCCAAGCCGAGCCGCGACAATGACGAGCTGCAGGCGGCACATGAGCGCCTCCTGTTGCAACATAGCCTTACGCAATGGACTCTGCCACAACTACATGCAGCCGGGCCACTTCAGGGCTAAGTACTCTGGGGCTGTCGGTAGTGGACAAGAGGTCGTTGCATTAGCCGCAGCAACACCACCTTATGGGGATGTTGCAACAGGAGGCTGCGGACAAGGCCGTGGGCAGGGTCGCGGTCGTGGCAATAGACCTGGCCTTGGAAATAGACAAGGCCGTGGCATGGGTTTTCTCCACCCCTAAGTGACGTTAGTGGGGACCACTCAGGGGTAAATGTGGACCGCGAGTGAGCATTCATGTTTTCAGATGAGGATGTAAAACAAGTTGAATCTTTTACAAGTTCAAACTTCTCTGTTGTCCCTCCCCCCTCGTTGAACCTCATTCTACACTTGTTGGTCGACATTACCCACAAAATCTTGCATCACCCGATGAGATGCATGACCAAACCTGCTCAGTGGTGGCAAAACCAACCACTGCCTATGAACTATCAAACGCAGTGATTGAAGTAAACACTTTCAAGGCAATCAGCTTAATTACGTTTTCGTTACCCTTCGTCAACGATTTTGACCTAGTCAGATTTAAGGAATGGAAGGTGCTCGCAAATTTACGTATTCCCACATGATGTGGACTTGAGTGGGTAAATCATAGGAGTTGCGGCCTCCGTCGTACCAATTCCGTGTTCATCACAAACTTGGCTTGCGACCGTTGAGCCTGTTCACTCGGAAGAGTGGAGGTAACATTACGATGGAGTTTAAAGGACACCTAGCTAGTGCTCTCATGAACGTACTTGCTGACAGTGGAGGAGATGACTCCTTTGTCAGCCTTGGTTTACCTGACAAGTTGGCCTGAAGTACAAGCCATCGACTTGCGCAGTCGTTGATGGTGACAACCGTATGCTCCCCATGATCGGTACCTATGAAGCAAAATTTTGTATTCAAGGGTACACATAGAATGCCAGGTTGAGGGTAATCAACCTTCTTGACCCATTTGATGTGGTGCTAGGCGATCCCTGGCTCCGTGAAAACAAGGCTCTAATGTGCTTTGAATCAAAGTGTTTGATCCTCGAAAAAGGACAACGTCCCTTTACGCTGATTCCCAGTACGTAATCATCACCGACCCGACTCAAATCCATGCTAGCTTGTCTGCGATGTAGGTCAAGAGACATATTCGACAAAGTTTTTTATACTTCTTGGCTCAATTGCATAAAGTGGAGGACGACATGAAGGAAGACATGCCAAAAGAGATCAAATCTCTATTAGCTGAGTTCTCGGAGGTATTCCAAGACCCACCGGTTAGGCTTCCGCCAAAATGACACATAGGCTACACGATTATGCTACAACCGGAGTCGACTCCTCCATTCGGACCCATGTATCGCCTTAGTCGAGAGAAAAGGCGAGAGGCCAAACGCCAAATCAAAGAGTACCTTGCAAAGGGGTGGATTGAGCCAAGTAGCTCGCTGTACGATGCGTTGATCCTTTTTGTGAACAAAAAAGGTGGTGGTTTACGCAAGTGCATGGAGTATTGTACTACCGCTGGAAAATCGATTCCCTTTACCGCGGATTGAGGACCTGTTTGACCAACTCCAAGGGACAACAGCATTAATCCTTGGATTTGTCTCAAGGGTGCCATCAAATCCGCATCACAAAATATGATGTGCCAAAAAAACTGTGTTTTGAACACACATGGAACTCTATCAGTTCCATGTGTTTTTCTTCGGGCTAACGAACGCCTCGGAAACCTTCCAAGGAGGAATGAACCGAACGTTTGCCAAGCAACTCGGTCAGTTTGTCTTAGTTTACCTGGACAGTATCCTGGTTTTCTCCAAAACCATGGAAGAGCACATAGAACATCTACGCAAAGTCCTCTCGATCCTTCAGGAACAAAAGTTATACGCGAACTTGAGCCGGTGCAAGTTTGCACAAGATGAGCTCGAATACCTTGGACACATTGTCGGCAAGGACGGTATCTGTGTCAACCCACAAAAGGTCCAGGCTATTTTAGACTGGCCATGTCCGGAAAATGTTGGGCAGATTCGGTCTTTCCTCGGCCTTGTGAACTACTTTTGACAGTTTATGAAGGGGTATTTGACCCTGGTATCATTGCTAACCAGGTTCATGCGAAAAGACGTGCGCTGGGAATGGAAATCTGATTGCGAGAACATCTTTCTCAAAGTGGAACTGCTTCTATCCACAGTGCCCGTCTTAGCTCTCCTAGATCCATCGCAACCGTAGGAGGTTCAATGTGATTCACTGGTAGTAGGAATCGGAGCTTTCCTCATGCCTCGTAGTCACCCAGTTGTGTATGAGTGCCAGAAACTCATCCCCGCGGAAATGCCATACACAACTGGGGATCAAGATCTACCTGCGGTAGTACACGATTTCAAGATGTGGCGTTGCTACCTCGAGGGTACTAAAGGGGGTGTAACGGTCGTGACCGACCATAACCCATTGGTGTCTCTCCAAACGCAACCGAACCTATCAAGACGACAGGTGCGTTGGAGCAAATACCTTAGTCAATTCTTGTTCACATTGGAGTATCAACCTAGACGCATAAATGTGGCCGATGCTCTAAGCCGACAGCCTGTGGAAATAAAAGCAACTACCGGAGTCAATGGGTGCTTTGTGGTCATTGCGACGGCAACTATGCAGACACCAAAGCCCGCTGGACTTTAGTCAAGGGGGCTTCGACCGCACTCTAGATCGAATTCTCCACATGTACGTGGACCCTGCCATGAATGAATGGGATGAATTCCTAGACCGGTAGAGTTTGCGGTGAATAACTCGATGAACGAGTCAACACTACTCACACCATTTGTGTTGAACTGTGGTCGGCATTCAGTAGTGCTCTCTTCCTTGGTGAAGAGTGGGAGTACAAGAGGACACGTTCCTTCTGCTCAAGCCTTTGCTGAGCGCATACTCCTTGTTACACAAGGCAAAGGGTCATCTTCAAGCACCTCGACAACGAAAAAAGACATATTCCAACAAAAGATGCATAGAGGTCTCGATTGACATCGGTGACAAAGTGCTGCTTTGCCCTAAGAATCTTCGAGTGAAGTTGCTAGGGACGCGGAAACTTTAACCGAAGTGGATTGGGTCGTTTTCTATCGTTGCACACATCGGGCCAGTGGCATACCGATTGCTGCTTTGGCCAAGTCTGAAGATACATGACGTGTTTTATGTGAGCCTCTTGGCTCCAAGCACAACAAAAGGAACCGTTTAGCCACCACTGGCAGTCCTTGCCACCGACGGCCAATACAAGGTTCTTCGTCTACTCCAACACGGACGGCGTACACTCCAATCGCTCGTTGTTAGGGAATACCTCGTTCATTGGGCCTGGTGTGGGCTTGAACATAGCACATGGGAGCTCGAATCTCGGTTGCCTACAGGGGTAGTCAACGAGTATTGAAGCAAGCTGGCAGCCGGCACAAATTGGCACATCTCAAGGGCCACCACCTAAACGCGGAAAAGGTGAACAACATTCTCGCTAGGCGGCATTCATGGACTGCGACCCTTAGAGGTTCGAGACGCCCAACATGGTTGTCGCACAGACGCTCCAGCCTAAGGAGGGAGGCCGCTAGCTGTGCTGACCAACAAGCTATAACTTAGATCCAAGTGCCATGCAGGTGTTCATGTTTAGCTGGTGCTTTAATTCATTAACATTCTTTCACATTGTTGATGACTCATTATCCGTCAATCCTTCTTGTTCTTTATGAATTGAGACGATTCATTGTAAGTGGGGAGGACTGTAACGGGAGGGCCGGTTTGGCCCTCCATCCTCGCTGAAGCGAGGGGTGATTGTGCACCACCCCTCACTTCAGCAAGGGCTGGCCGATGGCCAGCAGTTTGCTGGTCACCGGACAGTTGGCTGACGGCCGGCTGGACGGCTAGCAGCCGATCATGTGACCGGCCGGCCACCAGCCAGCCATCCACCAGCCATCGATCGGGATGCGGTCGTGATCGACGGCTGAGTGGCCACAAGGGCCTTAGGGCAAGGCATCATGACCTGGTGCCCTCATCCTCGCTCACCCTCCTCACAAGCGAGCGAGAGAGGATGAGGGATAGGGGGAGCGAGGGTGAGGGGGAGAGCGAGAGAGAACCCTGGCGCGAAATCGCCAGCGTGCCTTGCACACAATGATTTTGTGTCAGAATGACAAACATAAACTCGAAGTTTATTCATGATTAGCTTCGTGCTTGTAAGATGGAAAACTCGTGCAAAGTCACGAGTTCGAGGTGAAAACCCCTGGTTTGGGTCCCAAAACCAGGGGTTAGGTTCAAAACAGAAATGGGCCTCCAGAGACTCGAAACATTTGATTCTCCCTGCTCTGGGCCATTGATGATGATTGTCCCTCACTCTTGCAAAGGGGGAAACCAGTGACGCGGACTGGGAACGCCATGCTACGAACTCCAATGACGACTTCATAGCAGGAGCTGGAGGTTCTGGCCCGTTACAGTTTTATCCTATTCGTAATACACACAAAAAAAACACTAAGGAACAAGGATTGTTTACAATCGAGCCATGGATTATCTCATATAACAGCTGTCATGGCTAGTCCACAAGGTTATAACACATCCATGGAGTCAAAGCGAGCAAGGCGACATGTAACAGATTTTGACGGAAATCTTTTCCGTCTACTAAAAAAATACTGTGCTTCAGGGTCTCTGACCTTGAAGCCATCTCGTCAGACTGCTTGTTAGCCGTGGGCCACAGCTTGGTCCATGTGGCACGGACAATGCCACATCCTCCTTGCCTACGAGCGAGCTGTCCTTGGCATCCACATCTTAGACTCGAGCTTCATCAATCGAGTACCATTGTGAGATTCTCTTTCAGAATCCTTGGTAGACTGGCCACGATGCTTGACAGCCATTGTCCCTCGAGCCATCCTCCAAGACTGCTCACAGGCCAAGGACCTCCCCTCGATACATGTGGCACATACTGTTCTAGATGCGACTTTGAAAACCAAAGACCAAAAAAAAATGCATACCAGATCCTCTTAAACGACCAGATCATGCAGATGGGAGCAAATGTATCAACCCATCGCGGAAAAACAAACAACCTGCCAGAATATGCATAACGAAAGTTAGGGAATTTATATCAATGCATCAGCTGTGGATCTCCTCTTGCCATCAATGTTGAGCATCGAGTTCTCCAATCTTTAACACCAACAAGACACAACTAATTGCACTAGAGGACGTGAATGATTCGTGGAACCCAAGTCTGTTATCGTGGCACAATGAACAACTATCGATGGGTCGCATTTGGCATTGTTATAGAGTAGTGAGTAGCCTCATTTTGTCTAAGTCCCGCATACCACATAGAACAATCTAAATTCAAGGGAACAGGACAGACAAGTCACATGTCAATCCCCATGTCCTCCAGGAGATTCAGTGTCCACCATGTGAGGCGGTCGGCAACAAGCCACCCTGACACCTCATGTAGGTATTTTACAGTATCATGATTGCCATGTTAAGAACCTGCCACCCTTAAAAATGACATATCACGTTTAGAATGGGCGGGATAGTTGGGATCTCCACATGGTCGAAGGGTCCAGCCTGCCATATTCACTGTTATAAATTGCTGTCTGTCATATCCAATACCTAAAACAGAAGGAATGATGTATCTAGCTTGCTTGCCGTGCTCAATCAGTGACATGCGCTGTTGATTGGGCATGGCGAACAGGGTCACGAGACCGTCGCTTGATCACGACTCGCGTTCCCTTGTGAGATCGCAATCGAGTGATGACCCCCCCACCTTTTTTTAAACAATCACAATTGCACAAAACACCCGTTCCATTACTTCCCTTGCGCGCAACCTCTCCATGTGTACAAAACAAAAAAAGTTCAAACCCTACCCTTAACTTCATTCAGGGTTGAGGGTTTTGTTCCTTGCACTGGAAGTATTGGACCGTGTAGTAGCGGGGCCCAGTAGGTTCATTTTCAAAACATGGGGTGCCTCGGATCCCCCGCCCAAACCCCACATAATCCCCTCATTTGAATGGTCACAAGCCCCTAAAGAAAGGGGGGTTGGGACTGTTTGACTGAAGCAATGACGTCGGCAATCCCACACTTCATCTTATGCCGCGTCGACATGGTGTTCGCGTGCTATTCTATTGGATACATCATTGCTTTTCTTTGACTTGTGGGTATCTCAGCAGGAAAGTGGTTGATATGGCATTATTACAAAGCGGTTAATAGAGACATCGGGTCTACTCGGAACGATGTGGATGTGTGGTCACATGCCCAAGTTTGGCGCCATACATGGAATGGAAGCCTGGAACACATGCCTTTTCATGTTGCCAAATTCTACATGTGTACGTACGAATAAAGCGTAGAAAGTGCTTTTTGAGTAAGCAGTGTGTACATTAAGGGCGACGCTATGATTTTACGACTTTTTGTATGGTCGTTATTGATTGTGCATGGGCTCGCATGTTGGGAAGAAAAAGAATTCACAACGAGAATCACTAAACTGTCTCCCTCCATATACATCGAGAATGTCAAGAAAACTGGAAAACTGATGGGTGGAAGCACACTTGGAAACAAGAAGTAGCACATACAATTAGGTAGCATATGCTCAGACACATACATCACATGGAGAAGAATGCATCAGGATCCAAATCCACACAGCTGACTCACACTAAGTGTGGAGATCACACTCGTAGTAGTAGTAGTAGGTGTTGTAGCTCTGCAAGTTGAGTAGCGCACCAAGTGCTAGAGAAAGACTTGGATGTAGCTTGAGCCACAGGGCGTCCCCCCCGGATGCCTTCTCATTGAGGTGCCTCAGTAATGATGTATATTGTACACTGTACAAGGTCCAAGTGCTGGAGGAAACACTTGGAGATGTGGACAAAAGGACTTGGAGTGCCTGATGGTCGGTTGCTTGTGTTGACAACTGAAGGCATAGTGACTGAGTGACTCAATGGTCTTTTAAGTAGTCTTGAGACAGGTCTCCCCTTGGATGCTCTTGGCTGGGATGTTACAAGGAGTTGCACAACCTCCTGGGTGATTGCATAACCACCTGAGTACTTACTTGGCCCTCTAGGCTAGCTGAACGGCGTCTGGGAAGATGAAGGGTCAAGAAGAAGTTAGAGGTCACTGGCAGCTGAAGGGTCACAAGCTGCCAGTGAGTAACATTCATCTTTTGTGAGGACATTATCTTGAAACCCGAGAAAGAATTCCCTACAGGATTTTAGGCCCAGTCAAGGTCAACGCGGCCACAGAGACTGGTAAATCTCAACATCCCACCTCAGTTGAAGATGGTCAAAAAGTCAGAGGAGGGGAGAATCGAGGATCTTCATGTCCAGTGGGGATGAGGAGATTGTTGAGATGGAAGTGGTTGTGGGAAGGCGAGATGCGGGAGGTGAGGAGATTTGGTCGCAAGGTTGGGAGGATGAGGAGGTCCAGAATGCCTTGATCACACATGGCGGAGGGATGTCCCACTCGACAAATGCTCCGGAAGAGGTGGAGTTGGGGCTGTGCGGATCTTTGGTACAAGAAGTGTTGATTCTGAAGGAGGGCATTTTTGTAGTTGCCGCAGTAACGAAGCATGATTCATGCCCAAATTAGGAAGCTATGTAGTGCATGCTGATGGTCCCACATCTGGGGCCTCGTAGTCTCCAACGATGTCCGCTAGAAGCTGCAAAGAGAGAGGGGGTGAGAAAATGGGTCCTCCTCCCTCTCTCGCTTCACAACTTGAGTGAATACTGTGATTCTTGTAGTATCTATTGGAACTGTGAAGTTCGTAGTTTCCTTGGAAACTACGAGGGGAGGTGCACGATGGTCACGTGACGAAGCGACCATCCGCAAGTCAGCCGGCGATTGCGGGCCACCCGCTAGTCGATCGGGGCCATCAATTGCGGGCAGGCGAGAGGGCGAGCGGTCGCTTGCGACCGTTTCATCCACTGCCGCTTTTCTGGGATGGATCGTGCAATCCGCCCCGCTGTTTGGATAGTCTTGGAGTGCGTCACAAGCAAGTGATGTTGCCAAAAAATCCCCAAGTGGTTCTTCTGAAGTTGAAACGTCGCCAATTAGGAAAGAACCTGCCTCAAGCGGTTTTTCTGGTTTCATAAGAGTGCCCCCTTCAACTTGTGGGGCACCAGGAGGTCGGGGGTTAGAAGTAACCTCCAAAACAACGACCATAAGAGTGCCCCCTTTAACTTGTGAGGCACCAGAAGGCTCAGTTGAAGATCCCAACTTCACCATAAATGCGAGAAATTTTGGGTCAGTTGTCGTGTACCCCCACAAAGCCGTTTCCAGTCGTGATATCCACTTTCAGTGTCACTATAGCACCATAGCTGTAGAGAAGTATCGGTACCAGAAATGAGCTATAGTGAAGATGTTGCTTTGAAGTATTGTAGCACACGAGTCAACTCCTTGCATGTTCTCTAGGGATGAGTATTGATGTAGGAAGCCGGATGTTCCACTGCAAACTATAGACCGGGTAGGGTACAACTTGTTGCATGCACGAAGGATATGATGCGCGAAAGATACGCAGTTTCATCTAGAGGACCTTGATCGCTTTGTTGCGGTGGAAATGGTTGCAGTGACAGTGGAGTGTCGTAGAATTTGTCAACGATGTTGAAATGTTTCATGATTTTCTCAGCATAAGTTGGCTGCCCGAGGCTGATGGTATGTGCTTTGCGATTGCAATCCATCTTCATGTCAGGGCAGAAACTCACGTCTGACATTACTTTGACGGTAGTTGCTGCTGCCATTGCCTTTGTTTTCCTATTGTTGGGTATTTGCTGCATTCAATGATGAGGATGTCGTCGACAAAGAGAAGGGCATAGTAGTCTGGTGATGATGTTGAAGAATCTTGATGTAGAAAGAGGCATTTGTCATGGGATGAGGCACTGAAATTGAGGGTATTGAGGATGTTGTTTTGTTTTTGGTACCAGTGGAGGGTTATTTGTTTCAGCCCGTAGAGGCTTTTGATGAGCTTGCAAAGTCACGTAATGCCATCATCATATCCCTTTGTCTACTTCATGTAGAATTTTGTGTCCATTTTTCCATTGAGAAATACATTGTTGACGTCAAGCTGTATAATCTCCCAATTTTTCACTCTTGCAAGAGAGAGCATCATTGACGCTGTAGTGTAGCAACTCACTAGAGTATAGGTGTCAAAGAACTCTCTTCTGGGTATCTGCGTGAAGCCTTCTACAATGAGGTGAGTTTTGAACTTGTCGAGGCTGCCGTCTGCTTTGGTATTCACATGGAAGACCCACTTTACTTTGACAGTTCACTGTCTGGACGGGAGTTTGATGAGTTCCCAGGTTCCCTGGGTGATAAGATTGTTATGTTCAGCGTCTAGTGCATGCATCCATCTTGTTGTGTCAGGACCGGACATGGCTTGAGTGATGTTGGAAGGTTCCGAAGGTAGGTCGCTTGCCGTTGTCAGAGCGGTGAGCGCGTGGTAAGAAAATACACGTGAAACGTGTCTTCCTCTTCAGGGATGGTGCATGTCGTAAGAGATGTTATTGGTGCTGTCATGTCGATGTATCTGAGTCGTTGCTGTAGGAGGTTTTGGAAGTACCTGAGCTCCGAATTGTACTAGACGGTGGAAGATTCCCGGGGCCCCCTCCCATCACTCCGATCCTTGGCCTCCTCGAGCAGAGGTGCCTCTACTTGCTAGTCACCTTCATCATGTTGTTTGTCGGGTGTGAGGAGATGGCTGTCATTGTGCATCGTGGTGGTTTTTGTCGCTTTCATTTTCTTATCGTGCGGCTGTTGTAACTCCGTCTCAAGAAGTTCTTGCTTCTCCATCCCTGCCAACAACTATTGTTTACGTTGGGCACTTGGTTTTTACGTCCATGCTTTTGTCCCTATCCAAGTCTTGCAAGTGAGGTTATCGTAGAAGACGGCATCGCGACTGATGACACGAGGTGGGTTGTGATGTAAATTTCAGACATCCCTTCTTTTGTCTCTATCCAAGTCGTGTAAGATCCATGCCTTCTGTGTTTCGCTTTGACTAATGTAGATTCTCCATGCAGCCTTGTCACCAAGCTTACAATGCCGTTCTTAAGGAACGTGGTAGAGTGCCATGCATCTAAATGTGCAAAGGCTTCTGATGTCAGGCCTTTTGTTCTGCCACGCTGCGCATGGAGTTGTAGTAATTGGGAGGCACACTAGAGATAGTCCATTCTTGACCCACATTGCTTGTTGGAGTGTTGATGGAAAATCTTGAAGTTGTGCTGAGAGTAGCATGGCCTTCAACATCTCCTCAAGCATACAACTGTAGCGTTCTGCCAAACCGTTTTGTTGCGAAGAACGGGGTGTCAATTCTTACTTTTTTATGCCTTGCTCCTTGAGTAGAGCAACAAATTTCTTGCTAGTGAACTCTCCAGCATTGTCTGAGCGGAGACTATGTAACTTGTTCATGGCTTCGCATTTCACTTGTAAGAACCACTCACTGAAGATTTCGAGGAACGCGCCACGGCTGATGAGAGGATATGTCCAGATGTACTTGGTGACATCGTCGACAAAGACTATAAAATACTTGTTTCCAGTCGAGGATTTGACAAAGGGTCCAAAGATGTCCACTCGAACCAGGCGTAGCTTGTCTGAAACGTTAGTTTTTGTTGTTGGAGGGAGGGATTGGCGTGCCAGCTTTTACTTGACACAAGGATCACAGGGGCGACCTTGATCATCCTTGATGATTGTGAGGCCATCAACAAGGTCGAAGGAGAGAAGCAGTTAGATCTGGCAGTCATTGATGTGGCCAAAGCAGAGATGCCAGCGTTCCGGTGTTGCTGACTTCTGTGGTGAGAAGCTAACAACTGTTGCACTTGACTATTGGAGATGACAAGGGCAAAGGTAAAGCCTGATCATGTCATTGCTCTACAACTCTCCCTTTGCAATGAGCTCTCTTGTGACCGTTTTGACATAGAGCTCCATATCTTTTGTGCTGAAGCGTAGTACCTTTATCATCAGTTTGCCCATGGAGATAAGGTTCACGAATATGACAGGGACATAAAGCACATCACTGATGGTGACGTCAATGTTATTGTGAGCATGAGCTTTGAGATCTCCGATGCCATTGATAGGCAGTGCCGCAATGTTCCCCGCCATCACTGAATAAACTTTTGGGCACAGTCATAGGTTGTGTAGGACGTTGGTGTCGTAGGTGATGTGTTCGTTGCTTCCATCATCCAAGTAAAAGATATCCGGATGTCATAGAAGTTGCTTCTTTTTAGTTGTACAAAGGTTTGTAGGAGAAGCCATACTTATGTCAGAATTCATCTGCTGCCTCCTTGGTGTTGGTGGGATTGTCTTCATCATTCTGCTTCTCCGTCTTCTTTACGTCCTTGCTTATGAATTGGAGAGCTTGTCGTTATTCGGTCGATGCCCCTCACTGCCGCGGTATAGGCCTTGATGGTCTGATGTCGTCCCTCTCCTCATGATGTCATTGTTGCATCGAGCAATCTTTCTCTATGTGTCCCTTTCTGCTGCAATATCTACACGTGATTGTAGGATGTTGACCGGAGTTTTGGGGGCCGGAGATGAGGGATGCATTGTTTGGTAACATTTGCTGGGGGATTGATGATGACATCCTTCTCTGGCTCGGGGTGGACATTGGTGAAAATGATGACAACGAGTTATCAACAGAGTACGGATTGTCCTTTGTTTGTGAAGACATCTCGGAGCCACAGTGAGTAAGGTTGACAAGTGCTTGATCATGGTGTTTTTCTAGCTGCTTGTCCTGCTGTTCTTGAAGTAACATCGTGCAGAAAAAGTTTTTGCTGAGCAGGTGAGGCTCTGTGTAGTATAAAATGCACTTCACATCTCTCCATTTTTCACCAAGGCCATTCGTGATGAAAGATATGAAGAGGGCTTTTGGAAGCAGTGAGTATGTGACAGCAAGCTGGTCACAAATATGTTTTGCTCTGTTAATGTAGCGTTTGACATTGCTGTTCAATTGGCTTGTGTGATTCTAAGAGATTTCCGTAAGAAGGTAAGATTTTAGGTAGATTTGTTGGCCTAGTACTGCTGTTTGAGGTTCTAACATGTTGAGTAGGCAGGTTTGGTTGTTTCTTTGTACATGCGGAGAGTTTGTTGAATGCGTGGTTCCACGCTTTTGAGGAGGACTGGAGCTGAAGCCATGAAGCTGTAATTGCTGAACTGTTTGAGGAAATCTGGTGGGCTGCCGAGGGCTTGGGGTTTGTATTGGTCGTTAAAGAACTGCCACAGATTGTGTGGGCAGGTTGCTACTTCAAAGTTGAATGCCCAGTGGGAGAAATCTTCACTGTTGAACTTTTTTGTGCTGGTTTTGTCTGCTTGCAGGGTGTTGGAGATGGCTGGCATGCGCACCGGGTCCGGAGAATGGGGGAGAGGAGGCAAGAGTTGTACTCCTCTGGCTAGTGCAAATGGGTTGTCTGCTGTAGGCTGAGCTGCTGCAGGATCGACTAGTGCAGGATGAACAACCATAGGATACGCCATTGGGATATGATTGGGATTTGGTGGAGCTACTGCTTGTGCACATCATTGCATCAGGTTATTGATGCGAGTCTAAGCTTCTTCCTATAACAAAGAGACCATCTACTGTGCTTGTTGCCTGGTTGCAGTCAGGTCCTCTTCGGCTTGTTGACGTCAGAGACTCTCATGCTGCCTGTGCATGTTTGCTTCCTGCATCTGACGGTTTACCTCAATCTGAAGTTGGGTAATGTGAGCCTCAAACTCTAGGCGGAGTAGTTCCATTTGCTCTGCGTACTGTGTGGCGAGTGTTGATGTTTCTGCCTGCTACTGCTCTTGACCATGTTGCATTCCTTGCATGAATGCATGGACGTCCTCCACTTTGTCCATTGTGCTTGCGTTTCTTATGTCTATTGTTGTTAGTCACAAGCCGTCACCGTGCTCTGATACCATGTCAAGATAACTGGAACATTGATGGGTGAATACACACTAGGATACAAGATTTAGCACACACAATTAGTTACCATACACTTAGACACATACGTCACATGGAGAAGTATGTACGAGGATCCAAATCCACACAATTGACTCACACTAAGTCTGGAAATCACACGCATAGTAGTAGTAGGTGTTGTAGCCTTACAAGCTAAGTAGCACACCAAGTGCTGGAGAAAGGACTTGGATGTAGCTTGAGCCACAGGGCATCCGTCCTAGATGCCTTCTCATTGAGGGGCCTCGATGAAGTTGTATGATGTACACTATACAAGGTCCACTTGCTAGAGGCAGTACTTGGAGATCTAGACGAAAGGACTTGGAGTGCCTGATGGTTGGCTGCTTGTGTTGATAACTGAAGGGATACCAACTGAGTGATTTGATGGTCCTTGAAGTAGTCTTGAGGCAGGTTCCCCCTTGGATGCTCTTGGCTAGGAGGTTGCAGGGAGTTGCACAACCTCCTGAGTGGTTGCATAACCATCTAGGTGGTTGCATGACCACATGGGTATTTGCATGGCCCTCCATGCTACCTAAAGGACATCTGGGAAGATGAAGGGTGCCCAATAAGTTAAAGGGCCACTTGCAGCTGAAGGGTCACAAGCTGCCTGTGACTAGCGTTCATCTCTTGTGAAGACATGATCTTGAAACCTGCAAAAAAAAATCCCCGGGTTTGAGGCCCTTTTAAAGGGAGCCTGGCCGCTGAGATTGGTAAATCTCAACAGAGAAGAGAAAGCCATGGTAAAGAGAAATTGGGAGAGTGTGATTTATACTTAGTTGGTTTGGCCAGTTGGACCGCTCCTACTCAAGCACCTTAATAGACATTGTTGAAATCAGTCATGCTTGTCACATGGAGTGAGGAGGCTTATATGCAACTTTGTCTTTGGCAATGTCCACATAGGACGATACGAAATGAGTTTGGAGAGCACATCAAAACCTCGGCCAAACAACATGCCTCGATTGTGTCTCAATGAGTTTGAATAGGGGTCTCTCTCATCTCAAAGCTGACACAAACACGACATTTGAAAACCTTTATGAGGGGATTTATTCCATAAAGGATAAATCTGTACCTTCATGCTTGATCCCAGTGTACTCTCAATAACAGTGGCATCTAACGAGGTTTCTCCAAGGGACAACTGACACCTCGATCTCCCACGCATCATGGTTTATGCCTCTTGCACCCTTGCCATTGTCTTTCATCATGTTGTGCAGGCTCAGATCTCCTTTTTTCTCTTTCTGTTCTCCTATCTCCTTCCCATCTCTCATTGCGTTCTCATGTCTTTCATCACCCTTGTTGTAGCTGCTTATTCTCCTCGAACCATTGCACTCCGTCACTGTCCAAGTTGATATCCTGCCCTCTCTTCCTGCTTGCCCTTGTACCGCATCCTAGGCTTTGACATTGGATTGAGGTCCAAAACTCATGATTGCTATGACCTCATCCTTCCACCTTCGGACCTGGGCCTGGAATGACAATCACACTCTAAATAACTTCAGGACTTGAACTTGGAATCCGGCGCATGATGTGGACCTGGCCTATGCATAGTTCTAATATTTAGACCAAGCTTCAAAACTAGTCCCAGGCACCTATAAACTAAAGCTATATGTGTGGATATTTCCCGCCTTGAGCTTGCACATGTGGAAAAAGGTGTGTGGAATATGTACGTGGGAGTGTGTATTTGTATACAGGTTTTGGGGTTGTATGAGTGAACGAGAGTATTCTTTGTCAAACGTTGCACTAGATGTAGTTGAGTGGATGGTGTGGAGGATCGATGCGAGGTGAAAGCTTGTGTGGGGAGTGTATGTGCAGGTGTAAGACTATAGCGTAAAGACCATTTTTTTTATTAAAAATGATCCAAAAATGTTTACGGTGTATTTTAGGGACTCAAGGATAGTCCCTCGGGGTGTCCTCGGCCGTCAAACAATCTGCGGGCTAGATTTTGGATCAACCCTAGCCTGGAAAATACAGTTCATGTGGATTTAAGGCAAGAGGAGTGTCACGATGGGATACCCATCACGTCAGTCCTCCTCCCCTGTAGTTGGTTGATAGGTTCATGTTTCCAAGTGATTGTGCCGCGTGGAACGATATGGTTGTTAGGTTGCATGTTTGCATTCATGCCCCATGATAACAGTGTTCGTTTTTCCGTGATGTGTCTTAGCCAAAATGAGTTAGGCGGCCAGTCACTCAACCTCTTTGGACTGAAGAATCTGAGGCCTTCCGTTTTGGTCTTATAATGAGTCGCAGAATGGCCAGTGTCGTTACACTAGTATTCGGGCCAGAGTTCCGCAAATCTCGGATTTTTATGTCCATCTTACCATCTTATCCTCATCAAATCTATTCTTGCCCGTGGATTGGGCACTTGCAATGAGATGATTCTGGACTCTAAGCAAAACACCGATTGACGGACGCACCTACGTGAGTGAACTCCGCAGCATCGAGTTTCGACGAGCAGATAGCTTTCAAAGATAAGAAGGAAAAAAATTGTTTGCCGCCAGAAAAACGGCCCCCGCAGGCTCGTCCAACCTAGAAAGTGAGCTCGCACCCGCGGGCCCAACTGGCCCGACGAGCTTGCTCCCACAGGCCCAACCGGTCCAAAGGGAGAGGCTCTCACCCAAAGGGGGGCCTATCATCCTCCCTTTCTCAGGGAGACGACGGACAAAGAAGAGGGAGGGGAGACGTCCCCCCTCCCCATTTCCCCTCCCTCTTTTGTTTTCGGCTCGCAGCCCAAGGAGGAGCACAAGGGACATCCTCCCCTCCCCTCCCTCTCACGCGGGCCGATGGCAAAGGAGGGGATGAGAGAGAGAGAGACGCCTTCTCTCTCCCCTCCCCCATCTCAAGTGGGCCGACGGCCCAGGGGGGAGAAGAAAGAGTGCTCTCCCTCTCCCCCCCCCATCCTACATGGGCTGACGACCCAAGGGGGGAGGATAAGGAGATACGCTCTCTCCCCTACCCCCCCCCTCCTTACACGTAGGCCGACAGCCCAAGGGGGAGGAGAGGGAGAATACTCCCTCTCCTCCTCCCTCCAGTGGACCAACGCCCCAAGTGGAAGGACACGGGGCGTTCTCCCCTTCCTGTTCCTCTCCTAACGTGGGCCGAAGGCACAAGGGGAAGGAGAGGGGGACGTCTCTCCTCTCTCTGCTCCCCCCTCCTCCATGGCGTCGTTTTTATTGTAAGAAAACGAGGGGAGCGGCATCCTACTACTAGTTCAACAGCAATAGACGGAGAAAGGAGGAGGAATGTTCTTTGCTCCTTCCACCTCCATCGCAGGTCCTGCCCCTCCTCCCTCGCCTGTTTAGAAGGATACAATGCATATTGAGAACAGCACTAATGCGTGCCAGTAGCGCAGTTGGTATAAATCATGTCGTCTATCAATAAACTACTGGTTCTACAACCGCATATGCCTCTTGGATTATGAAGTAACATCTTGTTGTATGTTCGTAAGCCAATATTTGACATGTGAACGTGACCCGAGATTTCGAGAACAGAGCGCAATGATGGACAAGAAAGACCAATTCACTACGCCGGTCTTCTTTTGTATTTTGTTAAGATGGACATAAACATTGTTTATCTCCTTCAAAGATCAAGCAATGCACATACACAAGCACAATACAAGGAAGAAAAGAAACAAGACCCAAGTTTAAATGGGTGCATGCCACTTGGAAGATGCGCAATAGAGCTCAACCTTGGACATCCTACTTGTATCCTTTTTGCCACCTCTCAATTTCGTGCAAATGGCTCCACTTTGAAAACACATTATCCACAAACTGGGACGTGTACATAAAAACGACCGTCAATGTGAAGCAGTCTTCATCGAAACCTATACTCTATATGGTTTCACAAAGGCAAGCGTGCTTTGGCAAAGGGCTGACAACTGCATCAAAGCTAACAAATGGACGTTAACGCCGAATCCGCACTAACAAAGGAATACAATACGGATCTCTCCAACACCTGAAAATCAAATCAAAGCCACATCTACCTCGATGGTCGTGCTCGATAAGTGAAATGGGTCTACGAGCAAACCAAGAGAGAAGGGTAGTGTGTCACCCCACTGTCACAAGTGTCAGGAGGTTTGCGAGATGCGGTCCTGACGTTTTTCTAATCATCTACTGATGGTTTACGTATTCCGTAATGAGCTTTCCAACGCACCAAACTGCGCGCAATTCAGCCAAACGTAGCCCAAGTTACGCTTGCCAAAGCACAAGTCTAACCGACCACAGAAGCCTGGCGCCACTATACGCCATGGTGCCTTCCTTCACGTGCGAAGCGCCTTTCCCAGGGCATAGATCCCGTTGCACGTGATGTATGGATCCCATGCATTGTTTCCATGCACATCCCCCGCTTTTGGGTCCAGTCTGGTGATGGGGTGTGACTAGGTTTGAAACTTGTCCGTGGACTTGAAGTCATGATTTAGACCAAGTCCCTGAGTAACAAAGCATACTTCTGAGTTTCAGGCGCCGAGCCAGAATTTTGATGAAGTCCCTCTTAACAAACTACAGTACAAGATCCGCTGGATCATCCACCGGACGCCTTGGCAGACACTCCGGAGCAAAATCTCCAGATGGTACTTTTGTTACTCGGTCCAGTCAAGTATCCACAGTATTCCGAATCGCAGGTGGCTCCCAGAGCTGTTGCGCACACCCCGATTTGGAAGGCCATATCTCCCTCGATACTTGTCCAGTTTTGGTGAAACAACTTCCACCGGATTTAGCGCCTGGTCAAGTTTAAGGGGAATTCATTAGTTTTACGATTTGAGCAATCCTTTAGTATCCAGATCCGCCGGCACAGGGTTTCCACTTTCTGGCGTCTCATCGGTGCCTCGCAGCGTCGCGCTTGGGCATGCAGAGGGGCGAGCATTGAACAACAGAAACCAGGATTGAGCAATAACCTGTTTTTTATACATAAATCCTATTTCAGCGATTTACAATTGTCCATGTTTGTGTGGACAGGGCTCGCAAAACACATGAAGGCCTACATCCCCAAAAAAATGGTCGTGTGTCCAAAAGTTAAACATGGCTAATCACTTGATGACAATTCAGAAAAACTAGCTTTTCATGCTGTCCCTAGAGTCGCAAGCCCATGTTCATCGGTATGAACCGGCTTACAGTCATACCTCAAATTACATCCAAGGTTTTGTAATCTTGTTTTTATGCAAGTTCTCTTTTGATGCATGCAAACTCGCGCACCCTAATGCAACAATACGGAAACCCTGTTTTGAAGGGTCTCAAACACCTTGGTAGAGGGCTCTGTGTTTTCTTGTAAAACAACATCGTCAATATTTCAACGCTTAATGTCATGCGACACATGTATTGCAATTATTTGAGTGTATTATAATCATTTCTATGACTGGGGGATGTGCTTTTAGAAATCGGATTAAACTTGTACAAAACAAGGAGGCCCTAGCTTAATCAAGATTTATGTGGATGTGTGGTATCTCTCCTGACAGAAACACAATGCGTGCAGTGTATGTACATTCCAAATGCGGCGGAAAAATAGTACCAGGAATGGACCAAAGAATCCACGAAACGATCGTCACAAAAGATAAACCTAAAAAAAAATCTTGATAAAAGACAATCAAGACATTTTGATACGTGCCATCTGAATTTCTCAACATGGAAACTCAAAATGGACTATTGTTTTGCATTAAACTTGTACTTTGGCATCATACTTTTCCAAGATTTTTGTAATCAATGCAGACATTGCATGCATGTATGTGTGTTTGTATGTATGTTTGTAAGACAACAAAATAAAGTTCAGATTCAACCTGAACAATGGAAAAATCATACGTTGGGGCCCCATTCTCGTCATCTAGTATTGGTTACAAGCTAATTCATCTCAAAACATGGCATGGGTGAAGTTGAAGTTGTATTAGTCATGGAAAAACATATCCGATGTGCTTGGTTTTTGAAACACAGTGATGCCGACCGAAGTTGACAAATCAGAGTAAACACAGGACTATTTTTCAATGATGCACAAAAGAAAAAACGAAGTGAACATGTGATTTGATGCCTCCTTTATGTCGTTGTCAAACTACATCAATGACAGTACTTGTTATCGCGACTTATACCTAGCAGATATGCCAATCTACTGCCCACTATATGTGGATATAATGTTTTTCTAGGAGCACTACGTGGTTCACCTCGCAACAGGGGCCTTGCCACCACCTTCACATGAGAGAAATATCATCTGCTAGATTGATCCGGACATAGATGCTACATCACGCAAATGATGGAAGATCAAATGCGCAAAGGACGTTGGTGTTGTTTGTTGATTCAATGCTGTGGCAAAAGGAATTTCAGGAACTTCACCAAGCCAATCTGTAGCCACATAAGCATTGTGGCTGTATTCAGCGGAACTATTTGTGCATGAGGTATGTCAACAAAATTTCAGGTTCAATAGGTTTTTTCAAGTAATGCAACCCCGGCTATGGGCCTCTCCACTACATGGTCACCTATCACATAATTGTGATCGGCTATACAAAGGCATACATTAATCCTTGTCAAAGGAAGGGTTGAAATAGGCACCTCGCACAATCATATCCATAAATCATTTATTTATTTTCAGTTTTATTTGTTTACCAATACTTCTAATCCCATCAATATCCTTCCAATTTCTTTCATTTTCTCCTTTTGTTTCATAGGATGCATAACAAATTAGCATTATTCTATCTTCCATAGACTCCTTCGCCTTTCTTTTTCCCCTTGTAATCCGTGTATGCATTGCGCAAAACTTGTTCTTTTCGGGGGCCTGGATGCTGGCTCGCGGAAGCAAAGATAACATCTTTGTTTGAACCCAGTTTTGACTTTTCTTTAAAAGTGAAGAGGGGCTCAGTCCAAGCTCTACAATAACATAATAAGGTCTAAAGCATTGGTCTGTAGTGTTTCCATTTCATGGAAAAAAAGGATAAACGACAGCTTTCCAACACACATTCTAGGAGCGCTTGTGAAGTACACTTGCCCACTAAAGTATTTCGGCACTCGGAAGTATTTGTACATCTCAGGAAACCTAAAGTCGAGGGTTTTTCCATTTCCAATTCAATCTTTCGTCCGTTATTGAAGCAAGAACCTGCTTGGAACCTGGGGTTTTGACCTAGTTGATGATGGGCATTGTCCCACAAAGTGCTAGACGACCTGGGTGAGCTTCACCAAACAAAAACCCTGATTTCCTTTTCGTCCAAGGAGAGGTACAAAAATGGGGAAACCGGTTTTTTCCCACGTGAAGGACTTATGGGACACAAATCTTGCACCATAAGTGCTGAAAACCTAGAAGCAATCGGAGGTATTGAAGTCACCCTTGAAAAAACACGACATGGTTTTCATCATAACACAACTTGCAAATGACAAATATCTTAAGGGTACAACATTATGTGTGCCGATTGTACACATAAGAAAAGTGTTGAACACATAGAATACAAAGGGGCTTCGAGACCATACAAAAAAAAACACAAAATGGTTTTTGTGACAATGGTTTTCACATTGAAACTTGATGGCAAATTCCACTTGTATTGTTTTTGTGGATGACGTGTGCATCACATTGCAAGTGCAAGTTCCATGTCTCAATAACTTGTTAATTTCTCTACAACTTACGACGGTGGTGCACCATCGACGTCTCAATTACACCACCAACTTGCTGATTGCAAGCCCAACATGGGGATACATCCTTATAGACGCCGTGGATGCATTGATTTTTCAGGCACGGAATGTACCATTGGGAAAAGTGCCAGTTGCACTCCAGTCACGGTTGCCACATGCACAAGTGGCATTACTGCAAGAGGCACTCTTAACGGATTTAAGGAGGACTTAAGCAAGTGTGGATAGTCAAACAAATGGCTGAAAATAGGGCATATTGCATGAAACAAGTGTCAATCACAAGAAGCAAGTGCCGATTGCATGAAACAAGTGCCCGATTGCATGAAACAAGTGTTGATATCACGAAACAAGTGTCGTTTACACAAAATACTGACCAAATGTACATGTGATCGGATGTCTGGTCGCACTACTAACATGGGGGTCGGATGATAATCCACCGCACGTGTTGAATGCACCACTACTTTGGGTATCGAAAGCACCATCGATATGGATTTTGGTTGGGCTAGCCATGTCAATGCAAATGGTACGGGACAGGCATAGGTGTCGGTTGCACTAAAAACATGGGTGCCGATCGCCACATAACACCAAGCTTACTTGTGACATGCCACAAAACCAAGGCATACAATCTAGGATCGTGATGGTTCTAACAACAAGTGGTCCGACGTCGTTCTCTGATGCTATGGAACACGTCTTTTGTCGTTTGAGAGATACCTCGATGAATGCGAGGTCAGTCATACTGTCAAATTCCTTATCAAGCGTATCTTGAGAAACTGCCACACACAACTGTATTGTCCAAATGGCACAACAACAACAACAAAAACATTTCCTATCCTCGATTGTGATGACCATCTGAAGTTGTAATTATGCCTCTACTGATAGCATTACAAAAAGATGCTTCAAAAAGAGGTACAAGCAATATTCTAACTGACAGGTCACATGTTTTGTGGGTGATTTCCTCAAACTTGCACCATACTAATGGTGAGTGCAATCCCCCACGCCCATAGATGGAACGTGCTACAAAAAACCAAGTCGGTTCAACACTTGCCCCTCAACATGCACAGCTTGCATGAACGTGAAATGTCAACGTGCATGACCGAGCACAAGATTCATCCCTCCCATTGATGGATCAAGGTATGCGAATCCATGCGATTGCACTTTGGTCATGTAAACCATGGTACACGGCAACCATGGACAACATGTACGTTATGTAGGATAAATGTTTTCACTGGACGTTGGTGCGTTAATCCTGAAATAAAGCTTCAATCAAAAAAATGAATGATGACATCAGCTTTGTGAAAGTTTAATCAAAATGCCATCTAATGGCGACACCATTAGACTTAACAAGTTGTCGGGTTGGTGCATGGCTTGAGTTACGGTAGTCATACGTTCGCTTCCATTGGGCTACTACACCTAAATGGAAAATGCAATCGTCACCTGTATGATCTTTGTAGCTCTTTCAAGAAGGTACGAGCTGCCTCGCGGACTTAGCAATTTTCAAGCTATGTACTTGCATGCATTTGTGTATGCCGGAGGTATGGTACGTCATCACTCATGTTCAATGTAGACATCGGTTTGTAATTGAATGGGTCAAGAACAAGATTATTGGATACAAACAAAAGGGCAACATCATTGTCGTTTAATCACTGAGAGAGTGATGAATGTGATATCCAACCGGTATCAAAAATTTTAACAAGTCGTACGAGAGCCTCAAACCGGTCAAAGTACGAGGGAGAAAACCTGGCAGTCACCTGCAACATGCTTGAGATAGAGAGTTAAGAGAACAGGGAGAAATGGATAAGGTACGTCAATTCCTTGGTGAGCAAGTGAGAGAGATACACGGGGAGAGAGAGAGAGGGAGAGGCAGCATTGACCAGCTATTGAAAATGAACCCAATGGAATAGAGGAGAATGGACATGTGTTTTGGGAGAGGGGGAGGGGGGAGGAGGAGAAAAGTGTATGGGGAGAGTGTATTGGGAAGTGATCACATACTCTAGTGAAAAATTAAAATATTTTTACACTTGTGTATCAATTATTAACACCATCTGGCTCACTGGAAAGAGACATGCGTGTGTGGGCAAGGGTGAAGGGAGAAGGCAAGCGGGGGGTCACTATCGGGAAATACACATGTGATGGGTGTGGGGAGAGAGAGGGATGGAGTGAGATAGAGATAGAGAGGGAGGGGGGGATGGGGAGAGAGAGAGAGAGAGAGAGAGAGAGAGGGAGGGAGGGAGGGAGGGAGAGAGAGGGCATTACAACATTGACAAACTAGTGCAATGAATCCATTGAACCAGAGGGAAAGGGACATGCAAGTTTTGGGAGGGGAAGGGGGGAGTAGAAAAGTGTATTAGGTAAGTGTATTGGGTAGTGAATACATATTCTAGTTAAGTCTTGAAATGTTTGTACACTTGTGTATTTGTTTTAANCCCCCCCCTCCTCCCTTCCCTGTTAGTGGTCACTCACATCAAGGGAGACACCCAAATACACAATACACATGTGTCTGAATATAATACACTCAATAACCAGACAATCATACACTGTCACATACACAAGCCCCGTACACTTCCCCCCCCCTCCCTTCCATCCATCTACACAATACACGTGTATGCATATGATACACTCACTATCCGGACATCGATACACTTCCCCATACAAAAGCGCCATATACGTTTCCCTCCTCGCCCCCTCCCTCCCCTCCCTATCAGTGATCACTCACACTGAGGAAGACATCAAACTACAAAATGCACAAGTGTGTGAACATGATACACGTATCCCTCCCACATTGATACACTACCCATACACTTGCACCACACACTTTCTCTCCCCCCCTCTCCTCCTTATCAATGATCACTCAAACTATGGAAGAAATCTCACCACATAACAAACATGTGTATGAACATGATACACTTACCACCCAGGCCGTGATACATTATCCCATACAATTGTCCCAAACACTTTTCCCTCCTCTTCCCCCCCTTTCCCTACAATATGAAACCCCCAAAAAACTACCATGAGAAAATAAGTAAGTTTATGCAGAGGTCCACGTGTGTATAAAAATAAATCAATCAAAAATGAATCGCCTCAGCACATAGGATACCTACAACATCCATGAAGAGTTCACACCTATGTTCAAGGAGATCAAAGGGATCTTTGAAGAATGTAACATGAATCACCTGTGAAAATCAATCTTGATCACCGGGGAGACATGAAGTCAGATACCACAACGACGCTAAAGGGGACGTACCAAACAAATGAGACGAACTTGCCATAATTAATGAATGATAAAATGAGATGCCTTGTGTGGGATTCATCACGCAACCCATGTCACCACTCGCAGCCTAAATGTTTTTTAATCTGATAGTAAAATAGAAATCTCTGAAGTGGGCTACATTGCCTTTTAATGACATTGAATTCAAGAACCAATGTCCAATCATGTAAGCATGTATTCTTTTTTCCAACTACAAGGAGCGACAATTTTCACCAGAATGGACATATGAAGTGTTTTCCGGTCCACATATCTAAAATACACATCACAAAAATGGTATTCCATACATGTTGCATGCACGTTGATATCATGATTATGTTACTCATGATAAAACATTCCTTGGGAAATTTTATACAGAAAAGGAGTGCTTTTTACAACACCTCAACGAGCTTTTCTGCGTGTACCTTGATGAAACTAGAGTGTGTAGGCAAATGTTTCAGGAGCATGGTGGACATCTCTAGAAAATCCTCGAGGTTTTACAAATTATGAAGGAGAAAAATGCTTGAATTTGAATTTTTCTTGTCAGTTGATTGATTAACTGGGTCACATCATAGGCGGCGGACGAGTTATGATGGACCCAAGAAACTGGAGGTAGTCATTGAGTGGTCAATGCCCACCCGTGTCAAGGTATTCAAAGTATTTCAAGGATGCTGCAACTACTACCCTTTGTTTGTATAGGATAACGCCGTTTTATTAGTGGCTCTCTCTGATCTCTTAAGTAAAACCACCAAGTGGAATACAAGAGATTGTGAACAAATAGCATTCAACTCCTTCAAAATCACTGTGTCCCTATCAATAGCATTACGATTTGCATATCCAAAGGTGGACTACATCACAACCACTAATGTATCCGAATGAGAGGATGGAGCCATTATCCTCTCAGATAGTTGTGGTAGAGGTTTACCTGTCATGTTATTTGGAGAAAGCCGAGCAAGTTGAAGGTAAACCACTGGTTGCATGCAAAAGAGGTTCAAGTCATCATTCCAAGATGTGGTGGGACTAGCTTGGATACGGAAATCGTACCAAAACCCATATTTCAAATCATCTCAAGACCTCGCCAGGTATGAAATGTTGACAAACTCAATGGATGGGGTTTCACGGGTCCAACATTGGCTACGACAGAAAGTAATGACATATAAAAACAGATTGAGCAAATGCCCCAATTCATTAACCACATGATGGCTCTCACAATAGTATGTAACACACCAGTCAAGGCATCTAAACAGTGAGGCTATTTCCAATATATTATGGTGAGTTTGTCCATTGCAACAAAAAACCAAGTTTTTGTCGAAAGGACCATATCAGCGTCCGTGATTCACTCGCCTGGTTGGTTTACCACTTAATAATAATGAGCCTCATCACATGCTATTAGGGGAGTGCCACTGGTCTTGGTGAACAATTTTGCAAAGACATGATGCTCTAGAGCATGTGAAGCAATATTAGTGAGACAAGGTGTAAACCAGTGTCCCAAGCTACTACAAGTCTCAGGACGTGAACGAATCTCATATCATACCAATGATGTTTTTTTTGTTTCAAATCTGCTAGTCACGTATTCTTGACTACCATATTCTCAAGTAAATTCTTCCTAAATAAGTAATTTTTTTCTCATTTACGTGTTCCATTAAAAATTTGGGGTTTGGGCAAGTCACTAGAAAAATTGCATTGTCCGTTCACACATTTCGCGTATGAGTGCTCTAAAATCAACTTCGATCCACTTCATGTGTTCTTCCAAGTCATGTTTTCATTGAGTACAACTCAATAACAGAAGTACGAACATAAGGGGATGGAAAAAAGAAACTGGATTCATGCCTCCACACTTTCCAGCAACGGGGAGAGACCGTAGTGCGCAGATTGACACTCGATATAACGACCACCCACGACCGGAACTCAAATTTTCAAAGTTGAATTCTGAGTACCACACATATTGTTATTATTCCTACTTGCTCTGCTTGAACAATGGGGGAATTCAATTTTTTTCAATGCCCGGCAAGTCCTTACGGGCGACCACAATGCTCCCCAATCGCGCTTGTCGACACTACGATAATGGACCGACATCTCATTCTTACAGCCCTCTAACCCTCCGACCAGCCTTTTGTGGTCTAAAAGCATGAAACAAAACAGTGAGAAACCAAACAGGGCCAAGGTGAGGAGGAGTCTCCTTAACCAAGATAGAAGGGAACACCTTAAGCACTTAAGCATGTGCATTCTTACTTAGAACAGAGTATTCCGGTGTCACAACCGACTAAACAGAAAGATCACGATTAGTCAACGTTGAACCAAAAACTATTTGGAGTTTAAATTCAAGACCAATAGGATAGGCAAATAAATACCCGTTCTCCCTTAATCCGTAATGGGAGACAAAAGAACCATGCTACTTCATGAAAAGTTTTCCCAATACATTGGAGGAGTTTGATGTAATGCTCGTGGTGGTTGACCAACTGATGAAGACATGTACTTCATCCCAATGACTTAAATGTTCATAGAAAAGAGCACATAATGGATCTTTCTTAGTATCATTGGCTAACAATATGGCGTCTGCCTTCCATTGTAATTAATGGATAGGGAATGGTTACCATTAGAGTATGGCAAAATGGGATGATTTGTTTCGGTAGCTAGAGCTATTTATTGACAACCTTCCACACATAGATTATTGGGTAGAGGGAGTACACCAATTACATGCTTGAACAATGGCTATGAACATTGTGTTCACCATGTGGCCTTGACTTGGTGGTCAGTTTATCGACCGCCAATCTCGCATACAACTTAGTGAAAATTTGAGTGACAGGTAAATTCATTTTGCATTTGAGTGTAAAACTGCCAGCAACTCTAGCACATTTCCATAGTTTGAGAAAGATACCAGGATTCCACATCTAGCGGCAGTATTTCAAAGCATTTGAGATGAGAGCTACTCCACACTTGTGAAGGTTCAGGCAAGAGTATAGGAATCGGCCACAAAGCATAAGATGAACACCAAGTTCCACGTCGCTAGCGACCTCATACTCATGCCAACGAATGTCATGTTACAAGGAAAGGTTTGTGTGAAAGTCAACCAAAGTGGCTGGGGATTTTCCTAGTTGAGGAAATGGGAACACCTCATTTTGCAATAATCCACCTCGATAACAACATGGCTACTTTCTCGGCATTCCACGTCACATTGTACATAGATCCTTGCAAGCATTTCCTTAGAAGAGGCATGGCATTGCTACCACTCGTGGAAGCAGACCTTGGCATTGAGTTTGAAGTCATACATTCTTGGACATCGTTGACAAGAACAGGTGACAGATTACCTTGTCAAGTGGTTGTGCAACACTCATGAGACACAGCTGCTAAAAATCCTCAGAGACGTGCTTGGCAAGTGTGTGGAGGCAATGGCTTCTCAATATGGCAGTTGGGCCTTTTGTCAGCACAAAGCCTAAATTATTGGGCAGGTTGTCATATAATAATGACATTGCAAATTATAATACTCATCTACCACCTTGTTGGTAGACAAGTCATTATGCAACCCTCTATGTAGACTTTGATATTGTTTGAAACTTTGCCATCAAAAGATGTAACATCGTATGTCGTTTTGATGAAGATTCTGAAATGAATATGTCTAGCCATTTGAATGACTGTCCACAATGTTTTTATAACCGACCGTCGAGCCATTCGAATGACTGCCCACAATGACTCTCTCCAGCCATTCAAAGTGAATGTCACCAAAACAAAATAACAATACTATATCCACGCAAAAGCTATAATTGCTTATTCTTGATGTCCTCGATGATATCCTTCACTCAAATGTGTATTGTATGTTTTAGTGGTTTCATCGTAAGTGAAGAATGAAAGTAGCCAACATGCCACATTTCTCCCCCTTTACTTGAGCCATCCTAGTTCGATACATGGATCATGGGTCATATAGATATTGTCACTTGAGCATGGGATATTTGGTATGCACACTTGAAAGGTACTTGAAGTTTGTCTATGGGGTCTCACCTTGAATTACTGGACATTGTCATTGTGGCCATCAATAGCTTTGCAAGGACCTCAACACCTTTGTGAAAATGGTCTAATAAAATTTGCAAAGGACTTCCATGCTTGTTTGATTCCAACGTAGGCTAAGAAAGTAGGCGAACCAAGAGTGGATAACAGCAGCTCCTCGACCTCGGCCTTAAAATTCATAGGCATGCACAAGTTTCCCCTCCTCATCCCTTGGAGGTTGTCGGGAAGCACACAGTGCCTTTCCTTGGCCCCTTGAGTTTGCAAGTAGGTACAGGGTACCCGTCCTTGACCCTTGGAGGTCGTAGGTAGGCATAGGCTACTTGTCCTCGTCCTTTGGAGTTTTTAAGCAACCACAAGTTGCCGATTCCTGGCCCTTGGAGGTGGAAGGAAACCTCATGTTGATTGTCGTAAGTCCTTCGAGGTTGCAACCAACCTTTGATTTTCTTTGTGCTATCCTCGGAGGTTATTAGTAGTGCCTAGCAGCCCATGTGTAAACCTAGTAGATTTTAATTGGCCCTTGGCCTCTGTTTGTAACCTTTAGGGGTTTCAAGCAGCTTTAGAGGTCTCTAGAGACCCTCGGGTAGTTTCCAACTACCTTTAGAGGTCACGTACAACCATTGGGTGCACGACATGTGGTCCTTGGAGATACTGGACATCCAGTGTTTTCCCTTCAAAGGCCCCTACCATGCTCACCCTAGGTTGCCCTCATGCAGTCCCTTGGCTCTTGTAGACAGCCTTGGCATGCTATACATGGCTCTTGATAGCCAAATTCCATCCCGGGTCTCCAAACATGGCATTGGCTGACCGCACATGGTCATGGTTAGCCATATACAGCCATAGCCAGTTGTTTACAAACCATTGCAAATGTGCGCAATCTAGGCTACTTGTACACAACCTGGACAACCCTTACTTGGTCGTGGCTATTGTTTTTGTGTAATTGATGGTGATGTCGAAAGAACATTGTTTTTGTTATAGTTTGAACTGATTTTGTGAATTCTATAGTAGTTTCTTTTGTGCACATGTTGATGCTTGATGGGACGTCCAGATACGCTAGCCAACTTGGAACTCCACGAGTCTCGATGGGTAGAATCCCAGGACTCTTGGTGGATAGAAAATGACCATGGCAATTATTGGTGGGTGCACACGATGTGGAAGAATAAGATCGAGATGATCAACCATTTTGATGCCTGTGAAAACATCCAAATGAGTGGCAACAAAAAACCCTCATAAACATGCTAGGTAGTTATGAGGGTGGACCCTCAACGCATTGGTTGGGCCTTTTGATAGCACAAAGCCTGAATTATCTGGCATATGGAAAGTATGTATCATTCATGGATCCGCTTGCTTGTTGCTAAGTTGCCAAATAGCGTCTTCTAGGATTTTTAGGTAGTAATGTATACATGCAAAAAACTCCATAATACTTCATCAATGCAACATAAAAAATGTTGAATCCATGTGGAAGTTACACGTGCTTATCCCAAGCGTGTGAGGTGATGTTCTTCACACATGTGCAAGCTTTGTGTTATAAGAATTTTAGTGTAGTTTTTATGAATGAAAGTAGCTTACGTGCTACTGGTAGGGCTAGTAGCTTTCACACTATCGTTGGGAGCCTTGTGATAAACTACATGACATACGGTCAATAGATTGACAATTGTCCAGGGTGGCATGGACCTACGCCTTGCAATGCATCCCAAGCTTTGTGCATGACATCATATTCATGGTCCACCGCTTGCCATTTTTTTATGTGTACGCTCTTTGGTGGTGGCCATTCTGGCCAACTTCACTGGCTTGTAATCTCTGGTTCTTGCAACTTCTGACAGGTTTGACAAGTTTCCATAAGTTTCAAGAGAACTGTTGCAAAGCGTAGCAACTTTCCTAAACTATTTGGTCAACTACATGACGATTCTCATTCTTTAAGATGACACGGCTCAGCATGATTGAATGTCCATTACTTTCCTACGAGGTTTCTTCAGGAAAACTTTCATGACCCGTCTTTGCACAGAATATATGCATCATATTTAAGACTTAAATTTGCCATGTTATTGTTTCCACGCTTTTATGCATGTGGTCAGTAGTTTTGACACTTCTCATTGAATCACATGTATGGTTTACTCCTATTTGTTTAAGTGTCTTGTGTTCCTTTGAAATATTTTTTTACACAATATCAACATGTTTATAGTCCATGTTTTACTCCGCATAACACAATCAAAATCCCAACACTTGTCATTGAAGCATGCTCACTACAAACTTGGAGGAAGCACAGCACACAAAGCCTACCTCAAAAATCATCTTCTTCTGTGTTTTTCACCATGTGTACTTTTCATGCCGTAGGAGGAAGTGCCACTTCCAAAATCGATGGGTTCTCCAAAGAACGGCTATGGGAAACATGAAAACCCTTTGATGAGAACAATGATCGGGGTTCAGAACATCGTATTGATGGACTTATCAAAAACTACATACATGGATAACTTAAAAAGGCAATGTAAGCCCCGTTAAGTTCTTTGACAAGGATGTTAGATCTTATGAAAGGGAATAACCCTTGACGATGTCATTAAACGCCCACTTTTGTATTGGTTAACTGCTCACAAATGCATCATGGAGGCCCGTAGAAATTGCACGCCCCTTTCTTGGTAACAAAACGTTGCTTCCTTCTCCCTTGTGCACACTTGATAATTCATCGTTAAAGATCATGTAGGCCTATAAATACAGATAACATCCACTTCCTAACCCATCACTCTCATTTTCCATCCCTTACTAGGTGGACCCTATCCATGTCACTCTTCATGCCCACCCATGCGCTAGAGCATCATAAGTTTTAGAGGAAAGTTTTTGCCCTTGTATTTATGTCCCTAGAGGAACAAATGACTAGCTTATCAGATCGTCCCTCAATCCCATCACATTGCTTCTCAGAGAAGTTCCTCCCCTAAACCAAGGTATATAATCATGTTTTCCAGTGATATAACCTCTTTCCATCTTGTGATACAGATTGGAGAAAAATCTCCTAACATGTAACGTGGTTGGGCCTCCGTTTATGAGAGACACTAGATTCTTGTCGCAGAGATGTGCAAACCAGGATCCTCTTTTGCGCAGTGGTTATCCATACCCATATGCAAATTCACGAAAACATTTCGGGCGTTTGTCCCCTCGTAGTGTAGTAAAGAAAACTAAACACTGTTTGCTTTTGTTTTCACCAATTAAACCCTCTCCAACAATGGATTGAGGTGTTCTCAAATGGCCTTGTCCTTGATACAATCCACATAACTCCACAACTACTTGTAGGCCTGCTCGGGCCCAAACCGTTACATATTGCCTGGTTCATTTTTAGTGCCACCTTGTCTTATCTCACCTAACAAGAATATTGGGTGAAACATTTCCCCCCATGTGCTAAGATCATTTCCATGTCTTGGTTAGCCTTCCAAATATGTTTTTGGATGGTTCGTGAGCTATTTCGTGCAAAAAGCTCAAAACTCTCGTGTATGGACCTGGAATATACTACAAATCAGGCTGCCTTGGCCCTTATCTCCTGGGTATGGGTAATCAAGACCATTTCATGCATTATTTTTCTAATGTGTGCCTTGAGTGTACTCTCTTCAATGGAGGTTCGTTGCACCTTTCCCTACATTCCTTTCACTGTGTATGGGATGAGTTTCCTTTTGTCCTTTATGCCCAAAACAATGTCTTCTTAAGAGGGACCTCAGTGCGTGAAGGTAGTGTATGTGGCTAGTGCAATTGATTACTATACAATAGTACGCCAAGAGTACAGTTACTGCACCTTTTTGTCTTATGTGTCTCATCGCACCTTGTGTTTTGTCTTGTATGGTTAAAAGAGTTCCTTCTCCAAAGGGACCTTAGTGCGTGGGGCTAATGTATGTGGCTAGTGTGCTCAATCGCCATACAGAAGTACACTAAGAGCGCACTCAGTGTGCTAGTTTTTCTCATGTGTTTTATTACACCTTCTTTATTGTCTTACGTTCCACAAAATTTCTCTTCATAGAAAGCCCCGTAGTGCGGGGATCTAGTGTATATGACGAGTGTGCCCTATCACCATACACAAGTACGTGAAGAGTGCACCCAGTGTGCTATTCATCCTCATGTGTCAGAACGCACTTTGCATCATTTCCTTTGTGGACATAACTTTCTTTTCTTACGAGGAATTTCAGTGTATGTGGCCAATGCATGTGGCAAGTGTGCTCATCACCATACAAAACTAGACTACAAACGCACTAGGTGCAGCAATTATCCCATGTGTCTTGTTATGCAGTCATGTTTGTTATATTTGGGAACAAGTTCCTTTAAACTATGAAAATCATAGTATATAATGTTAAACTACGTTTTAAATTATGAAAGATGAGGGACAAATTTGATATATTTCCCCTTTTTTTGCTTTATATACAACATGTTTTTGTGAATGCTTGGGTCCATCATGATTGTTTTTTAACAAAATCCACAAAAATGAAAACATAATGTACTTCACTGTTATACCTACAAAATTGGACCAGTGTTCAATCTGTTGTCTTTGGCTTATGTAGTTTCTTGTTGGTAGAGTGTTTTGATGGATATATGTATGTCCAAGATAGTCTACCAATATTCAATTTGTATTGATTTTTTTTGCACCAGCCTTTCAATTGATTCATTGCTTGAGTTCTTGCAAGAGTTTCTAGAAGCCCCCAACAATATGGGGTAGTTCATGTGAGGACTGCACTCTAAATGAGTGGTGAAGTACACTTATCACACACTAAGTGTATGGTCGCCTTTGGAAGCCAAGGCAAAACTGGTTGTGCCAATACATGACAGGTGTTACCATTTTCTCCTTGCAATCCCTACTATGTTAATAACAATCTGCAAAGATGAATTTTGGAATGCCTTGGAGTTGTGATGTAGTGAGAGCAAAATATTGACGTGCTTTATCCTCTTTGTAGGCATGGCTAACATTTTTTAATATTTGAAGTAGTTAGAAGAGAAAGGTATGGAATTATTAAGAAGGAAGTTTTTGGCTAATCTAGAAGTAAGTAGTCACAAGAAGCTGGAAGATACGGTTGAAATCAGGGTTTAAGTGCTATTGGGCCTATACAAGAGAGGTTGAAAACGTGTGTCAAAGAAGAGGTTCTTCACTGAAGCCCAACAAAATGCTCTGATGAATTTCGTTATCATACGAAGTAGCATATGTATTGATTAAAGATTGTTTTTGCTTGCTTCTATCTCAAATGTTACGCGCGGTTCTCTCACAACCTAGTTGTAAGAAAAATTGGACTCTTTGGAATACCTACAAACCAGCCATTAAATGGGATATGGTGGTTCCCATGCGTCCTTCTCATTTTCATTTGCACAAGGGTTGTTCATTCATGTTTTTTTTGTTGCGCATTTCATATGCACGACCACCAAAGTTGCAATAATTTCGTGTTACTGTAAAACGGTAACATGGAAATTGTTTCTTTTCATTGTGTAGTGACAAAACGTTATTGTAATAGAAGACATAATCACAAATATTGACCAAAAAGGCTAAGAGATAAGTCAAAGGTTTTGTTCATCCCCTGCCCTTCACACTTCTCTATGAAAACTCTAGTTATTCTTCTTATTTATTGACTATGGAGAGACCATTAGTTGGCAAAAGAGTTATGAAGGGTGTGACCAGCCAACATTTTTGACCTTTCTCTCTTGTCACTCAATACATATGCTGAGACCTAAAGAATGAATCTCTAATATTGAGATGTCAAAGCAATTTCGACTTCGATGAAGGTTAAATGGGTTATAGATCGGATGGCAAAAAACATGACCGTATACTTGCAAGGAGAAGATTGTCCGCCGTTTCTGGTTAATTGTAGCAGAAGAATGCTAGAAACATAACGTTCACTCTTGACACCGATTTTGAGCGTTGATATAGTTGAACATCTTGGATTGTTGGCAAGCAAGTGGCAAACAAGCGATAATGTCATACATGATCAATCGTGTGCTTTGTATACAATAAGTGCAAATTTGCAAGGAAATTGAGCTCACTAGCCCATATACACTATGTCTCAAACTAGGAGGGGTTTGATCGGATAGTGTTGGCTTGACCACTGATAGGAGGTTGCGACGCCATGGTGTCCTTGACAATCCTCAAAAGTTGAACTAAGGGTTAGCGTATTTGGCAATAGTGGTAGTTTTGTGACAGTTAGAAGAGAAGCTCCACAATCAGGTCATGTCAAAGAAAATGTATGAATTGTTACAGAGAGATAGCTTAAAGACATTGGGATAGTATTAGGTCATAAGTAAACTCGGACTCTTGTGTCTAAAGAAAACTCAATAAAAGTACAAAAAAAACCCAAAAATGACATAAGTTTAGGATCTATGCAAAAGATTTATTCATGTATTTGAGGTTTAAGCCATGGAGATAGAGAGGGAGAGAGAGGGGGGGGGAGAGAGATAAAGAGACATGAGATAGGGAGAGAGGAGAATATAACATAAAAAGAGGAAGATATTTAGAGAGGGATATTCATAGTAATGTATATTCATATGTGTCTACAGAGAGAGAGAGAGAGAGAGGGGGGGGGAGAGAAAGAGAGAGACAAAGGAGGGGAGGATAGATTGAAAGGGAGTGTAAGAGGGAGAGAAAGAGTGATATTTGGTAAGGCAGATATAAAGAAAGAGAGGGATAGAGAGAGAGAGTGAGAGAGAATTGTTTTGTGCACTTGTGTTTTGATGCATGGTAATATTGCATGGCTTAGAATCGCAAAAAAAAGAGCGCACTAGAAACCGAGTGCATGATCTGCTCACCGCTAGGCATGAATGTTATCTCTACTTTTATACTGGATAAAGACGGTCATCTGCTTTCCCTTTGGTGTTGGTCCGGTACACTGGCGTAGTACCCCACCATTAAACAAGTGCCTTGATTTCTAGGCACAAGATGTCGTGTTCAACTCATTTGTTTTGTTGGTCTCGAGGTATCATGCATGCCTTCCTCGCTCGCCACAAGAGGCATGCATATAATGAGGGTAAAGGGTGTTAGTTTGAATCTCTTTTTGACTCATTGCACAATGTTTTCCTCGAATTTGTGTTTCATGTATCCATGCATGGGCACATGTAAGAATTCAAGATGTACTGTCTCTGATTTTATGGCCCCTCTCATAGTGTTTGAAGAAAATCTAAGCCATGTTCCATGTTTTATTTATTACAAAAGTTGCTTATCCGATATTGTGGTAGGGTATTTTCTCATGTAGTGGAGTTCCTATGAATTCGCTTTGACGTAATAGTAATGCATGAAAAATTTAGACATAATTGGCTTGAGACACTCAGCATTGATCCATGTTATCGGTTTCCATCCCAAGATGAACATGAAAATCAAGGGGCACCATTTATCAATTTTTTGAGGGTTGCTAAAGCCCCATAGCTATTACCTTTAGCAAAAACTATCACCAAATGCATAGTTTTCAAATGAACTATTGATATTCAAATTACCAATGAAAAATTCTGCTTGTCTTTTAGTGGCATCCTGATGGCATCCTCACATTGAGCCACATCATGACATGGACAATGTTTCTCCAGTTTATGAGTATGAACAAAACAAGATGTATTCATATAAAGTGTGAAATGATTAAAAAGTACTTTCCATACATACTTGACATGGAATTCAAGATAGTGGTTCTATATGTTTTACAACTATATCTTAAGAAAATAATACAAAAAATGAGTAGATTCTCATAAACTGAATAAAATAGTAGATAAAGGCCTTCCATGTATGTAAAAGAAGTCCCCTTTGTACTTTTCATGCTAGTTTTTGTTGACAATGGAATTGTGGAAGCGTTTTTATTGATTTTCATGAAACAATCACATTCTTGAATATATTTTGCATCATATGTATGTCATTATGAAGGGTGTTTTGTCAAAATGGTATTCATGGGCTTTTTGGAAGAATGTTCAATGCAATAAACCATAAACATAGGATTTGTCCATGATGCAAAACTATCTTTTATATGTTTTGCATTCATCTACCTCCAATTCTCTATAGATCCTAATATTTGATATATAGGGTGAGTTGCCTTGCTGGTCTACCCAAATACCTTTTCATTCTTGACCTAACATGAAATCGTTTAGATAAGAATTATGGCATGGGCCGAGCGTGTTGGAGGTTGGACGGGATGGGTGGAGGGTGAGAGATGGTCGATGATCGTAGTTTCATCATAGTGGGCCAAGTTTCTTGGTTTTGTTTTTTACACTTGCATCATAGTGCCAGGGCTCACATCCCTTCGTGGACGCTTAAGGTTGGTCCAATCCTAGGTGGGAGGAAAGTAGCATGGGCCTACCTCTCCACATGGATTGAACCAATTCCTGGCCCATGGGTGGCTTGATGGGATGGGTTGAGAATCAAAGACCTAATATCTCCTTGATTATGACCTAGTGGGTCAAGCTTCACATACGTACGTGTTGTAGGAAGCTTGCTCAAGCTTCAAGTACATTTATTTACAAAGTAATTAGTGACCAATCTTCCCCAACTAAAGTCATGTATCCAATTCCATGATTTTTGGTTCCTTCTTCCGTAAAGAACCCATGTATTGAGTCAAATAAGCAACCATTTGGGTTAAATTCTTGGCAAAATTTGAAGTCAAAGGACTGATGTATGGGAACAACATCAGAGTACGAAGTGAAGGCAATGTGATTCACAACGACCAGTCACAAATTGTTACTGGACTCAACCTGGCTTTGATCCGGATGTACCATGCTTCCTCCTAAGTTCTGATAGCCATTTGCAAAGGGAATTTGTTTTGGTTTGTTTAAAGCCATCGGGGTTGAAGTTTTGCACACTTGCTAACCCATGTTTAATCATGGATCTTTAAGACTTGGAAATGTTGAAGATTCTGAGTTAAACATGCACGTTGACAACCACTGCATGAGTCTAAAAGACCGAGATCAAGTGATCAAGGTTATTTGTGCTTGCCTCTCCATTTTTGAGAGCTTGGTGCGAGCATGAATTGAGCCTAATTGCTTTCAAGATTCATTTTGGAGGGAAGTTTTCACATTCGCTACAAGGAGATAACCTAATCATGCAACAGGGCTGAGCTTAATGGCCATTTTCATTTATCCTAATTTAGCTAGTGCTAGGATGATAGGCGTATCATGAAACCAAACAAGTTCTAGAATTGTTCATTTTGTGGGAAACAACTCTCACACTGAATGAACTTAGGGGCAAGAAAAGGGCGTTGTGTGGCAAAGGAAAACAAGCATATTAGATGTGGTTTGAGACGGACAAGTTCATAGGTTGTCCAAACTGAGCTAATTGCAACTTTATCAGAAGGGCATGTTCAAGTTGCAAGTACGAGGAAAAATCAGTTTTAGTGGGATTTCTATAATTACACGAATAAATGCAGGTCTTTTGACGGTGCAAACAAGAATTTCAACTTGGTGGTGGGTCATGCAAACATGTCAACTTTTTAACGAGGCACACAAAAGCAAGAACCTTTCGAGGGGGCACACAAAACGTCCATTTTTGAAACGGGCACAAATGAATGTTAAAAAGTAATCTTGTCATTTTTGGATGGGACACAGAATTGAAATTTATTTCTAGTTGTGTTACATCAAAACACTATATTGACCAAAAGGTCTGTATTATTCACTCAATTTCTTGTTTTATGTGCATGAAGAAGTAGACGTATACATTCATTTTGAAAAATGAATGGGTTTTACTGGATTAGTGTTTGACAAATCAAGAACTCAAATGGATTTTTTACCCCTTTTTATGTGTGTGAAGATGCCATAAAATCCTTGGCCAATACACGCCTTCTAATAACAAAAAAAGCATGGTTTCTTTAAGGGCAAAAAACATGCCACATCTCGCATGACAAGATAGAGTTGTTGCACTTCACAAAGAGAGAAAATGTGTATTTCTTGATTCGGCATTGTTGTTTTCACAATATAATGAAAAATATTCCACTACGTAGCATAATGGATGTTCATGTGGTGTTATGAGTAGAAGAGAAGGGGTAACAACAATGTTTTGTGGCAGTTCCACGGTGACGGTTGAAGGAGCCATGTGTCTTGAGCGGGGTCACATGGGACTGTGGGTGGTGAGACGGGATGGTTTGAGGGTCGGTGACCTAAAAACATCGCGGTTTGGGCCTAGTCGGCCAAGGATTTTGTTGATTATACTATGTTGGTATCAGAGCTCTAAGGCTCGAATTCGATGTTGGGATTACCGGAGATGGCGAGGCGGCTCTCACTCTTTTTTGGGGAAGTGTAGCTTGATTGTGCCACCTGAAAAAAATTGAAGGAGCCATGTGGCACGAGCGGGCTCTCCTTGGACAATGTGCAGTGATACGGGATGGCTTGAGGGTTGGAGATCCTCAAGCACCGTGGTTTAAGCCTAGTTGGCCAAGGATTTTGTTGAATCTGATATAGAAAAAGCCTTATCATTAAAACTTGTGATTGGAACCAAAATTGTCAATAGCACACTTATGCATGTGTGTAAGAAGGATAGACCAAAGAAAAAGGCTTGGAATATGTTCCAAGATGTTGTTAAAGAAATACCTAATTTTTGGTGCCTAAGAAAAAATCAAATTATTGTATCTTTGTGGGATTTGACATCATTGTCTCAGCTTGAAAGTGTGACATTCTTGTGTGGCCTTTCAGAAACCATGCTAAATATGGTTAACATATGTGTCAAGAGCGCACATTAGCTAAGGTTGATAGCGATATCTTCACAAAAGCAACAAAGTTAGTGAAATCCAATTGAGGTCTTTCTTTTTCAAACAACGTTGATCAAGTGCAACTCCCTATGTTCAGAAAAATGTTTTATATGTCTACTTCTACACTAAGGGAAAGTAAAAGAATCGGTCTAAAATCACAAACGTTTGGGTTGATGGAGCGTTTGGTGATATTGCGCAAGCAGAAAGATGTTGAAAATTTTTGTGCTCAAGTGGAAAAGTGACATTTTTCGTGCTTCGTCTGAATGTTGACATGTATGCTTGCCCTGTCAGATAGTTGACAGGTTTGCAAGTCCTTCATGACGTTGAACTTTCTTTGTGTTCCGCCAGAAACGCGACATGTTTCTGCGCAGCCTGCGCAAGTAATGCTAAAACTATGTTTTCCTTAAGAAGTATCATGCCTCGAAGCGCTATGTGGAAGCGCATAACGATGCAGGCGGTCACCCATAAAACCAGGACATCATTTTCGTCGACGCCCGTGAAATATCGAAACCGTCACCAAAGCCGCATGAAAATTCTCATCTACCCCATTGAACTCTCCATCATCCAGTCTCTGAATTTTGAAATAGTCACCTATCGAGAGCAACTTGCCTGAATTTCTGGAATAAGAACCAAGAAAATTGTGGCGTTTCAGGGATTTGGTCGAACCGGGCGGAGGTACCGTGTTACCCGTGGATTCTCTGCGCTCCCTCTGGATATATCAAGTCCTGTCGGTTGTGTGTTGCACTAGAGTCGGTTCAGCAAGCCACAAACCGTTTGTCGTCTCTATTACAGTTTAACTACCTCCACAAAGAAGGTCAAGAAACGATAAGCTTTCTGTTGGTGCGGTTGCGTTGTGAACGTTTTTCTTACGTTCGTGCACTGTGGTTGACTGGAAAAGGTGGTCAACCTCTAAATGACCAAAAGAGCAATTCGCGACGCATTGCGCAGGGTGAAATCCAGGACGTCAGGATTATCGTGTATCGTCAGGGTTTCGTTGACGTGTTCGGTCATTGACTCGAGTAGTGAGAATCATGTTTTATTGCTTGAACAGAGAAGTTGAGACAAAACTGGTTATACTGGTAAACGGCTTGTAATGTGTCGTTGGGCCGCCTCAACGATGAATTCCAGGGTTGGGCAGTCAGTCCTGTCCGCTGTGATGAGGCCTTACAGTTCGTCCACGTAGACTAGCTCGGCCCTTCACGTCCATTCGTCCGGAAGAACTTTATCATTCCCTTGCTCAGCGATCCTGGCGGGCCCCACATGGCACAGCAATGGATGAATAGAATCTGACGAACAATCCCCGTTTCCACCAATGACGTGTGAACGTCCATAGTTGGAAGCTCGATGCTCGTCCGCAGTCGGGAGAAGGTCAATCTGGACCTGACCGCCTGCATCTCCATCCTGACCAGCAAAGAGATCAGGAAGTATGCAGGGTGAGGTGTTTGGACTGGGAAAGTCCTCCAAAAAAACGGTTCAAAGAACTGTCCGAAAGCGCTTAACGATGGATTCCAGCGTTTACCAGCCGCACCCTACATGCTAGAAAAATCAGACAACTCGATGGCAAGCTTGTTCGTTCGATGGATACCAGCCCTGCTATCGATTCGATCCCATGCACGTTTGCGTCATGTGGTTTGTGAAATGTTGATGATTCGTTTGCATAAATTATATCGGAAAACACGAGATAGGAACTGTGCGACAATCGCTCAAATTCTCATTTGAAAAACGTTTACCCCCCATCGTGTTGTATGTAGTTCAAAACGGGGGAGACATGCTGGTGCTCCGAAATGTCGGTGCGACAGCCCGACATGGATGTTCCATGGGTTTCCGCGCAGCCTGCGCAACGCTAGCAGCACCGCGACGTTCGACGTTCTTTCAAACGCGTGATGACGATAGACGTCTAGGAATACTCAACGTATTCATTAAATCTCGAGTGCGTCACCATATGAAGATGGAAGAAGGTGAAGGACATTTCTAGCAAGTGAATTGATCAGGCACTTGAATTTTAGTTATTTAATAAACGATGCACAGCCTTTGTGTATTTGACACAACTACAAAATCCCGGGTAAATATTTGTCACAAACACAAAACAAGAACTCATGGCAAGGGCTCAAATCCTTTACACAACATCCAACACACAAATTTGAACTTTGGAGTTCAAAGTCTCCATCGGCATCTCTGGCCTTGCGCGGCTACACCTTGGCAACGTGCGCAAATCGGAAGACTGTCGCCCAAACTTGAACCGATACCAGACACTTTTTTGTGCGAGACATGACATGGACGAAAGCAAAATTTGACACAAATTCAAAACATGATGTAGTAATTTGACACAAATTCAAACACATTGCTTTAAAAGTATTAAAGAATAAATTACGTGCTAGTACGGTACAGTATCAAAAGAACCGATGTGCAGCTCCCAAACATCCCTGTCCCTTTCAATCAATGAAGGAATGTTAGACGAAAGACATGTACAAAAGGACCCAAACGAGACAATAGAAAGAGAATGTGCATAAAAAAGCTGTTAACCAGAGACATTTGTAATGCCCTAATATCAAATGAATTACATATGAATAGAAGGTGATTTTTTTTTTAGCAATAAACGCGACCTCATCATGTTCAAATCACAAATATTCAATGAAAAAGACTAAAATGATATCCATAATTTACTCTTCTGATATTAAAAAACATCAAGTGAAATATCGTGGTAAAAAACATAATTTCTTGAAGTAAGGGTACCAATTTCAGCACGAACTACATCATGTCATTACAATTCACAAACATATAACAGTCAATCAATTAGGTTTGCAACTAAACTTCATTAGTTGCCAAGGAATGAAATCTCTACGTATCCAAATTAAAATTCTTCTTCTACAACTTGATGACGATTGAATTGATGATGTATTGGCCATTAGCATGATAACATTCATCATGATGGTGCATTCATCATGTTTATAGAGCAGTACGACAAAACGAGTGCATTATTCGAATGACTCTATACACGGCTTGGAGGATGTTGCAATATAGGTGCATTTGTCTTTTGTAACCATGCTTACCTTAGTTTGTGTTCTTCTTTCACCATTCATGAATTCACGGCTATAAAAACAGGTGTTGGATGAAGAGGAAGTCTTCTTAAAGATAATGGTTTTGGTTATGAAAACACCATTCAAAATTTGAGATGAAATTTCACTCCATGAAGAAGATATCAAACTTCACCTAAAATTAAATTTCTTCATTATTGCTTCAATTAAACAAGTTACTCATATTCTAAAATGAAAGAAATTTTCTGCTCACTATTGTCTAAGATATACTGGCATGATGAAGATGTAGCCAAGGATGAGATTGAAAAGAATTTCACTTCCTTAAGTACATTAAAATTAATAAAGAGTAACCAAAGCTCTTTAATTGTATTACAGGTTAAAACATTTATTGGTGACCTTAATGAATGAGATGTGACGTAAACAATACAATTTCTCTTAAAAAATTCTAAGGATTATGAGAAGACAACAACAGGGCTTAAAAATTCATTTCAATGATGGTGTTTTTACTTCTACTTAATCATAATGAAATTGAAAGGTTTAAGAAATATACTAGCAAGAGGAATACTAGAAAACTAATCAATGTTGAAAAATTTTAGTAAGAATGTGAAAGATTTGGATGAGTATCTTATGTCAAAGAAAACGTAATGTACCAAGTTCAGCAGGGTAATAATTCGAAAAACAAATTCCCTAAATTATGGATTTGACAAAAACGAAATCCAAGTGTTGTAGGGTCATATTGAAATATTTTAAAACTGTAAGCGTTTGAGAACATTTTTTTCAGGGAGGTTGAGACCCTTGGAACACTTGATGTTTTGTTTTATGTTTTCAAATTAATACTACTAGCCCTTACACTCAAGGGTTATGAAATGGGATTCATGAATTTCGACCATTTTGGTATGATTTTATTCCAATAATGTTAATTCTTTTATCATCCATGCCATTATTCTAAGATGTGTTATGTTGTGGTGTTTTGTACAATGGGATTAGGGCAATTTCATAAAAACTTTTAAAGGGATAGAAATGGTCGGTAGATATTCCTTTGATTGTTTAGAATAGATGTTTTAACTTTTTGACATTACTAGGTGTGGTGTTAATGGAAGAAATAATGTTCAAATTCAAGAAATATTTGAGAACACTCTTGAATTCATGGCCAAAGGAAAGTAATATGGGGGCACAAATGACAGATGACACAATGTGTAGCCATTTTACACATTATCATGAAATTAACTTTATTGAATCAATTTTTTCTTGAAACTTTGACGATGATTATTGTTAAAATCAAGAGTTTTATGTATATGAATCTCCACTCAAGTTTCATTTGATATTACACAAAACCTTCGAAATATAAAAAGAAATGCTTTTTCAGTGTTGAGCAACGAAGAAGATTACATGCCTCATACATTAGGCCAATTTCTTGTGATAGCATGAATTTTAACGTACAGGGACATAGCTTTGTGATACCAATGTATTTGTGAGAGGAAAGGTTCATACTTGAAGAGATGCTTGGACCTCTTGTTACTTGCCCTTGAATTTGCATTATCCTTCATTAATTCTATTTGTTTCATTGCTGCTTAGAAATGTTTTGGAATTTGTTTTTGAAACTTTCTCATGTTAAGAGAAAATATTTTCACGGCCAATAAAATTATTCATTAACATAAACATTGCACTAAGAGGATATGTGTGTAGCACAAAATTTGTGAGAAACTTATGATTAGCTTATAGACGCTTGAAAGGTATTTAAACTAAATTTTAATAGGTAACAACCCTTGTTATGTAACTATTCAGAATGCAGAAACTAAAGGGAGGGAGTAGAAGTTTCTTAGTATGTATCATTAGAAAGTATTCACCGGATATCTTTATTTCTTGATGTATGGTCCACAAAGTGATACATTGTTTCTTCTTGCATGAATACACCAAAGGGACGTAGACTTAATCCCTTATTGTTTAGTGTTATGTGGTTATAGTTTATTGTATGGACATCCTTCTACAAAACAGGAAAAAAGATTTTCCAAACCCCATTTAAGTTTGTGAAGTTTTCTTTTTAGCTTATTATAACATTGTGAAATCCTAAAACTAGACCATGATTATCTTAGACATGCATTGATAGTGTTCCGGATGATGTCTCTAGCTCCTCCATTGAAGTCGTCGTTTGAGTTTGAAGAATGTTGTCTTAATCCACGTCAATGGTTTATCCATTTCGCCAGATTGAGTGGCAATTGTCATAAATGACCAAAAGCTGGGACTCTCGAATGTTTTGAGTCTCTGGAGACCCATTTCCGTTTTCAATCTTATCCTTGGCTTTAGGAGCCAAACGGGGGGTTTTCCCCTTAATCTCGTGCATTCGCACGAGTTCTCTGGTTTGGAAACTCATTGTTTTTCTTAAACAAAATTGAGTTTTGTTTTTGACGTGTCGGCACAAAATTGTCGCTTGCAAGGCACGATCAAAGATTTTGCGTCGACTTCTCTTTCGTGCTTCCCTCATCCTCGCCCTCACCCTTGCTCCCCCTATCTCCTGTCCTTGCTTGCTCGCTTGGAAGGAGGGCAAGGGGGGCAAGGGCACAAGGCCATGAAGCCTTGCCCCTTTGTAGCGGATCAGGTTGAGGCCGTGATTAGCGGTTTGTGGCTTGTCGGTTGGTGGCTGGCCGATCACTTTGCTGGTCGTCGGCTGTCCGGCTGGTGGCCCATAAGCTGGCCGGCGGCAAGAAAAGTTCAAGTTGCCCACAAGCCATCGCTGACACGACGGGTGGTGCACAAGCACCCCTCGCTTTAGAGAGGAGGGAGGGCCAAATCGGCCCTCTCGCTACATTCCTCCCCACCTACCCGCCTGATCTTTAGTTTTGATGTTAAACATTTATGAGTGATCAAAATAGGATACGATATTTCTTTCAACAAATTTGAAGGATAACAAAAATAATTCAATATGTGATTTCATCGAATTTCAAGTGTCATTTGAATTTTTAAGTTCTCTTGTGTTCTTGGGTTGGATGAACCTTAGTATATAGATTTCTGATGTGTGAGCTCGAGAATACTCATGAAAAGATCTTTCATGTCATTCTGTTAGGATGTCGTGAGCGACTGACTTGATGAGAAGAATTCGTCCTGGTCATGCATGGTAGGGTCCACGTACATACGCAACATTTGTTCCAGCATGCAGTTTATGCACTTTGTTTGTGCGTGAGTTTGAGGGTGAAACGTTGTCAACATTGACACAGTGCCAAAGTACACATGCATCATTTTCCAAAACTAACTAGCATATTTTGGATCTGCATTGGAGATGATGCACAATGGCAAGCTGTGGTACGTTAAGGCACCCTCAAAGAAGAGGCGAGCAATCTCCTGTGTGTTCACATTAGTGGTTGTAAGAATGAAGTGTTTCATCCTTGTCAAATGATCCAGAACCACTAGTATTGCATCATGGCCAAGGGCCATGTTTGGAAGAATTGTGATGAAGTCTATGCTGACACACTCCCATGGAGTCCGAGGAATGGGAAGCTTTTGAAGGAGTCCAACAGGCTTCCTACTACTAGCCACATTCCAAAGACATGGGTCACATTTCATGCAATACATATGGACATCGACACTCCATCTTGGCCATGAATAGTGGTCGGAGAGTCCTTGTCCAGTATTTCTAGGTCCCACATGACTAGCAACTAGTGAGTCATGAAATTGGGAGATAATATTTGCTTGAAGGTCTCGAGTTCAGCCCAACAACTTGTTTTTTGTTCAAAAAGATTCCTGTGGCTTCCACCAATGTGTACTTGTCCAAATTCTTGTGAGTCTTGAAACCAAGAATCCACACAGTATCCCATCTACATCTTGTTTATAAAACCATTCTAATGGATAATCTCTTGTGGTGGTTACCGCAGAGGTGTAAGGGGATCTGGTGATGATACAATTGTTATTGTAATGGCCGTAAAATATCCACCAACCACGGTGGTTGCTTTAATTTCCTTGGGATCTCAGCTTAATGGACCGGCCAAATTGATGAGTATTTTCTGATGTTCCCATGTGAACAAGAATCACCTCAAGTATTTGCTCCAACGCGCCTATTTCTCACACATGTTCAGTTGTGTTTGGAAGTACACCAATGGACTATGGTCGGTCATGAAAGTCACATCCCCTTCATTACCTTTGAGGTAAAACACCACATCTTGAAAGCATGTACTACTAGAAGGAGCTCTTGATCCCCAGTTGTGTATCACGTTTTCGTGGGGATGAGCTTCTGGCTCTCAAACACAACTGGATGACTATTCCACATGAGGACGACTTTGAGTCCTACTACTTACACATCACATCAAACCTCCCACAATTACGATGGATCTGGAAGAGCTAGGACGGGCACTTTGGATAGAAGCTCTTTGACCGGTAGAAGATTGTTCTCTGATGAGCTGTCCATTTCCGGTATTGTTCATTTTGCATGAGCCTGATTAGTGGTGCTACTTGGGTCTTATAACCTTGCATTAACCGTTAAAAGTAGTTTGTAAGGCCAAGGAAAGATTGAATTTGTTAAGCATTTCCGGGCGTGGCCAGTCTACAACGGCTTGGACTTTTCGTGAATCGACACGGATGCCGTCCTTCCTGATGATGTGTCCAAGGAATTTGAGCCCATCTTGTGCAAACTTTCACTTGCTCAATTTTGCATAGAACTTGTATTTTTGAAGGGTTGTGAGGACTTTGCGTAGATGTTTTATGTGCTCTTGTATTGATTTGGAGAAAACCAGGATGTTGTCCAAGTAAACCAAGACAAATCCACTGAGTTGCTTGGAAAACGTTCGGTTCATTTCTCCTTGGAAGGTTGCCACGACATTTGTAAAACCGAAGCATAACACTCAAAACTGATGGTGTCACATGTGCGTTCAAAATGTGGTTTTAGGTACATCTTTTCTGATGCAGATGTTTTGGTACCCTTGAGACAAACTCAAGGAAAAAATACCTTTCCCCCTTGGAATTGGTAAAAAAAGACTTCAATCCGCGGTATAGGGAAACAATTTCACCGTCAGCTTGTTTAATGCCTAGTAATCCACGCACATGCTTAAACCATCATCCTTTTTGTTCACAAAAGGGATCGACGCACCATTTTGTGATCTACTTGGCTCCATTTATCCTTTTGCAAGGTACTCTTTGATTTGGCGTTGGGCCTCTTGCCTTTCTAGTGGAAAAAGGCGATACATGGGTTTGAACGGAGGGGTAGCCTTTGGTTGCAACGGAATTGTGTTGCCCATGTGTCTTTCTGGTGGATGCGTAGCCGGTGGGTCTTGGAATACATCTGAGAACTCCGTTGATAGAGATTTGATCTCTTGTGGTGTGTCTTCCTTTACTTATTCCTCCACGTTTTGATATTGAGCCTAGAAGTATCGACAACCTTGTAAAATACGTCTCTTGACCTTCATCGCAGATAAGCTAGCATGGACTTTGAGTTGGGTTGGCGATGATTCCACACTTGGAATCAATGTTAAGCGACGCTATCCTTTTCTAAGCATCAAATGCTTTGATTTGAAGCACATTTGTGCTTGGTTTTCATAGAGCCAGGGATCGCCTAGCGCCACCTCAACCGGGTGAAGATGGTCGAGTACTTTCTGCATCACAGTCTATGTGTACCCTTGACTGCAATTTTTTCTTCATTCGTAGCGATCACGGGTACCGTACAGTCGTCACCAACGACAACTGCGTAACATGATGGCTTGTACTTCAGGCCGACCTATCAGGTAAAGCCAAGGCTAACAAAGGAGTCATCTCTTCTAGTGTCAGCAAGTAAGTTCAATAGAGCACCAGCTAGGTGTCTTTTGAACTTTAACGTTAGTTTTCCTCCACTCTTTCGAGTGAATAGGCTCGACGATGACAAGCAAAGTTTTTGATACACACGAATTCTAGACGGCGGACGCCGCAACTCCCATGATTCACCTACTCTTTTCCACATCGTTTTGGGAACGTGTGAATTTGGCTAGCACTTCATTTCTTTAAACTTCACCGGGTTAAAATCGTCGCCTGAAGGTACCGCGCGCGAGATTGAACTCATCGCTTTGAGGGCGTTTGCTTCAGTCACTATGTTACACAATTCTTGCATAGTGGTTGGTGTTGCCACCAGTAAGCAGGTTCGATCATGCATCAGGTACGGTGATGCAAGATTTAGTAGGATATGTCGATCAACAATTGCAAAATAAGGTTCAATGAGAGGGGAGAAAACAACAGAGAAATTTGAACTTGTGAAAAACTCAAATAATTCAACATCCTTCTTTGAAAACATGAAACCACATTCGTGATCCAGTTTTACCCCTGAGTTATCCCCACTAATGTCATTCAGGGGTTGGGAAAACCTGCCCCAGGGCCTTGTCCGTTACTACGGCCAGGCCCATTGCTGTGACTGCAACCTTGTCCATGGCCCTGCCCATGGCCTTGTTTTGCAGCCCCTCACAAGGTCTCGTGGTTCCGGCTAACGCCATGGCCTCTTTTCCACCACCAGCAGCCTAAGGGCAATGAGCCTTGAAGTATTCGGGCTGCATGCAGCTGTGGCATAGTCCCTTGCGGAAGGCCATGTTACGACGCCCATGCGCCACCTAGAGCTCATCATTGTCGCGGCCACACTTGTGGTTTGATGGCTTGTTCCCACCAGTCTTCTTAGATGAGGTGTTTGACGACTGCTTGCCCTTGACCCTGCCGTGCCACTTAGTTGTCCCTCCAGCTAATGTAGCCTCCATTTGTGCATCGTGGCCTTGGTGTGCATGCCCGTTCGGGCTTGCATCTGAGTAATGCTTTGGGTTTGCCGAATGTACTTCGCTCATGTAGTCTCGTAACGCCCTCCAACTTGTCCAATTTTGGCCAGTTGCTGTCGTGGTGGTCTTGTTCTGCAGCTTCTCGCTGGCAACACCATTGCGTAAGTACTGTAGCAGCAAGCAGTCTGGGTACTTGAAGGTTTGGGTACCGTCACTCTTGGTGAAGTTTTTGGCTTCCTCCACGAATGCGGTAAGCTTTCTCAAGTAGGCGTCAAGCGAGTTATCAAGCTGGAAGAAGTCCTTGATTGGGTGGAAGGCGTGCTGTGCCTCCTTACGTTGGGTACACTTATGCATGATTGCGTAGAAGGCTTCCCACGACATGGGTTTCCACTCAAGGTGAGGCCTATGCACACTCCACTCCATGACCACGTTCTTGAAGAGCTTCTCTTCGAGCCGAGTCGTGGAATGATCGCCCCATTGAGTGAGTGGAGCCTTGAGGATGCGTAAAACGTGCTTTATGCGGTTTAGCAAATTGTTAAGCTTGTTTCCCTTTCAAAACATCTCCACACTATGGAGGAAGGACATGTTCATGACCCGCCTCAAAGTTGTCTAGGTAGGCAAGTCATCGCTGGCACTGGTAGTGGCATGTATAGCTGTGGCATGTTGCGTTTGTTACTACATTAGCATATCGGTCACGATCTACAATGCTTTGTCAAGGTCATTACATCGGCGGCTCGCCTCATGGGCGACTAGGCGTTGTAGCTGGCAATGACAGTCAAGGTCCGGAATGCTCTATCTGACGTGGGCCCACAGGTTGCTGAACAGAAGCTTAAGCTTTGATTATGTTAGACCATAGGTGATAGCCTCAAGGGCTTTGTGTTTTCTATGCACCTTTTTATTTTGCAGGAGGGTACGGTTTGCATACATGCCTCCAAGGAGTCCCACCTTTTGGAGGAGACTGTCATCAGCAAAGATGCTCAAGTGGGCACTGCTCTGCCCCATTGTGGCCACATCATAGGAAGGGGGGTCCGGTTCCACACCTCCAATTGGTGTTGTACCTCTACCTTAGGTGGTGATCTTGAGTCGGCCCGCCACTTCAACAGCAAACACAGCAAGCTTGTGTCGACCATTGCAAACGCCTTTGCAGCATCGTCGTCTGGTGTGTTCTTGCGGGAGCTTCGTGCTTAGGTATTTTTGACGCCATTGTTGCTCTAGTCATTCTTGTTGCCGTTTGCAGCTTTAGGCAATTTGACGAGGGCCTTGAAATTCTCAAGAAATTGGTTCAAATTCATCGCACAACGATGGCGATGATTATGATCCTCATCGCCCTTGCCATTGTTGGAGTTGTGCTCTTCGTCGGGGTCCCCCTCAGGGAGATCCTCCTCCATTACGTCGTCTATTGCATGGGGGTCACCCACGTGCACGTCAACGTTCTTGTCTAGTACTTTTGCGACCTCTGTAGAATTCTCGGTGTCGCCAAGGTTTGCGTCATTTGCCTTTGGCGGCATGGTTGCCTTTGGTTTGGCAACAGTGCTTGCGGCGGCGGCTCCCATGACTTGGAGTCCGTCAACGGCGCATGGTGAGACCTTCACCACCTTGCCCTTGTTGGTGTTTGATGGTCCGGCACTTGCCATCTCGTCGTCCATGCACCTAGCACGTAAAAGACGTTGTGGGGATCATTGCACAACTTCAGGGAAGGATTGCCTCCTTCAAACTCCTTGCTCCCACGATCGTTGAGGCAATCATAAATTCAACTTCCATTGTCCTAGGTTGCCACGTCGGCACAAGGTCGTGCTTTGTGGAACTAGAATTCCTAAGACGTGACTCACGGCAATTTAGAAGAGTTAGTACCTAGGAAAACAGAAAATCAAAGTACAAGGAAATGACAAAGATAAATGTGAGTGCTGCTCACAAACTAGGACAAATAAAAGGGAAAGAATTTCTAGCAATTCCTAATAACTCCTTCACTCCCTCCTGTAGCTGTTTTTCCTCCTTTGTCTTCTGTCTTCCTTGGTCTCCTCTTCAGACTTTTGTGCCCCTTGGGTCCTTTGGCGGCGTCTTCCTTGAACTGACGGTGTTGGAGTGTGGTCAAGACCCTTCAAGGTGACACCCTCCTCATTTTTAGGGTATTCTAAGGCTGTTAGAGTCCTTGGTATTGGGAAAGGGAGGTGTCCCAAGTTTTTTGGATGAGGGTGGGGGAAGGAGTCTTTGACAAGGGGAGGATTTTATAGGTTTTTAGGGTGGGAACTCCCCATCCTGCCATAGAAAAATCATTCAAGCCCCCTGGAACTGAGGAGAGACTAGAAGGAAGTGGCTCCACTAAGTAGAGTTCTTTTCCAGCTCTCCAACAAACTTTACAACGCTTCAATTCGTGAAGTATTGATGTCGTGGTCCCTACTTGCGTTTCTACTACTGCTTGTAGTTGCCGGCGGCATTTCATATATGGCGTAGCCGCCGTTTTTGTCGAACCCTTGGTTGGGGGCTTTAATACAACTATAACGGGTAAAGTATCTAGCTCTTACTCTGAAGTCGTCGTCGGAGTTCACAGAATGGCGTTCTTAGTTCGCGTTAGAGGTTTACCCTTTTTGTAGGACTGAGTGGCAATTGTCATCAACGACCTATAGCAACGAGAATCAAATGTTTTAAGTCTCTAGATGCCCATGTGCGTTTTTAACTTTAGCCCTGGTTTTGGGACCCAAACCAGGGCTTTTCCCTCAAACTCGTGAATTCGCACGAGTTTTTTGGTTTTGAAACCGATAGTTCATCCTAAACGAACTTGAGTTTTGTTTTTGATGCACTGGGGCAAAATCATCGTTTGCAATGCACGATCAATGATTTTCCTCTGACTTCTCTCGTGCGCCCTCCTCATCCTCGTCGTCACCCTCGCTCCCCCTGTCCCTTGTCCTTGCTTGCTCGCTTGCAAGGAGGGCGAGGGGGGGGGTGAGGGCACGAGGCCATGAGGCCTTGCCCTCGAGGCCCTCGTGGCCCTTCTGCTGCCGATTGGGTCGAGGCCACGATCCACGGCTGGCGGCTGGCTGGCTGGTGGCCGGCCGGTCGCTTGGCCAGCCGTTGGCCGTCCAGCCGGCCGGCAGCGAGTTGGCCGGCGGCCATCAAAGTGCTGGCCGCCGGCTAGCCTTCGCTGACGTGAGGGCTGGTGTGCAACCACCCTTCGCTTCAGCGAGGAGGGAGGGCTGAACCGGCCCTCCCTGTACAGATGTACGTATTTGTTTCTTGAGCCTTCGAATGTTATAATGTCGATGCACACCTCTAGTGTTGAAGCGCGGTAGACCTCAGTTGTGCGTGGGCAGTATTACTCTGTGCATGGCTGTTAAGGGAGTAGTCATCTATGTTTGCTTGACGCAGAGGACAAGCAACTCAAATTGTTCTTTTGTTATCTCTGCTGCGTTGCATCTAATCTGGCATACGCTTACGATTTTACTCTTGTTACAAGAGAGGCAAAAAGTGTGTACGTTTGCTTTGGTTCCCTCTGAGTCTGCCCGCCCCGAATACGAGCACGAGCAAGCAGTCCTGGTCGGTCAATTGTCCATTGCCCCGCGCCCAGCGTCAACGGCGTCGTCCAGCTGTGTGTGGCTTGTTCGACAGCCGAGCTAGGTCTGCGCCAACTTGCCCAGGGTCTGTGGTGCCGGCTGCGCGCTGGGAGAGCAAAAGCGACGGGTTCCCCTGTGGTAAGTGTTCACGCCGCTCGCCATTCGCACCGCAGCCAAGCTTTCATCGTCAAAGTTTATCGGCGTCCACCGTACAAGCTACGCTTCAATAAACCGGAGTCGCTTTGTTCTGTTTCAGCCATCCAGGTATCACGGTGAGCTCTCACATGCAGGGCCGCCTGAGGGGCTTCGCTGCGCACGGGTTCCCTGAACGCGCACAAGAATTACCCCCCTGAATTAGGTTGGGCTCCAGCATGGGCGGCAGCATCAGCATTGCCAGCACCGTCAGCAGCTGCCACAGCCGCAGCAGCAGCTGCATCCGCAGCAGCAGCAGCAGTAGCAGCAGCAGCAGCGACTGCGGCGGAAACGGCCTGGGGTCCCCAGCAGCTGCAGCGCAGGCGGCGCATGCTGCAGCGGAAAAGTTTGGTCGCTCAGGCGGTGGAGGAGAAACGGTCCTCCTGAACACTGCCGGAGGCTGCTGCTGCTGCGAAAATGTCGTTCGGGACAACTGCGACACCACCAGCAAATTCGGCTGTCACTTTCTTAACAGCAGCCGCAGGAACTGCAACTGCAGCGGAAGCCGCGACGAAAG
>SZWC01007270.1:10057-50479 GCA_023375785.1 Penium margaritaceum | reverse complement strand
CTGTCGGCACTGGCGCCAGGCATGCTGCCTATCTCGACAGTAATAGCACGAAAATCCTGAGGACAAGTGGGACTCGTGCCACGGCTGCATGGACCACTGTACCTGTGGCGGCTGCCACGGCTGAGGCTCAGGCGCAGACCACGGCGATGGTAACGCCTACGTCCACGCTGCACAGCTCATGTCGAGAGCTGAGCGCAGGTAATCTCACACACTCAACCCCGGTGGTGCAAAGCACCATGTAGAGGGATACAAGTGCAGCAATGTCTCTCAGACGGGCTGCGATGTCATCAGTCAAGGTGACAACCTCAGCCGTAGTGTGTTGCTACAATGTTGCACCCGTGGACGATGGCGCAACTGTCGCAACGTGCGACCTCAAGTCGCCTTCGGTGCCGCTGATGCTGCACCGGTTGCCGTCGTCAACAGACGGCTGTGGCCTCAAGCCACTTTCGCTGTTTGTACTACTGCTGCGACTTCTCGCGGCGGCTGCTGCTACAGCGGTTCCCGTCATCAGCCGACGGTATTGGTCTCAAGCCACACTAAAAAGTAAATTGATTAAAAAAACAAAAACAAAACTCACCTCCTTTGTTTTTGTTTTTTTGTTCACCGACGCTGGACGCGAGTCCGGTACCCCTTCCCGGGCCTTACTCAACTGCCCCAATCGAGGACCCCCCTGTCCTCCTCCTTTTTTTTTTCCGTTTGGCTCGACCCTCGCGGCGAGCACACTGGAGGGGGAGGCTCGCTCCCCCCTAGTGTGCAGTCGGCCGGAGGCCGCCCGTCGGCCTCCCGCCCCTCTCAGTCGGCGGGGGGGCGGCGTCTGGCCGGCACACGCCGGCTCAAGCGCCGGTGCTTGGCCGGCGCTGTCGTGCCCTCCGGGGGCACGACGGGCCCGACCGACCGGACCCCCCCCCTTCTTGGGCCGGGTCCCTCGTGTCGGGTCCCCCTCGGGTCCGACAGCAGCAACTGCTACTGCGGTTGCTACAGCAACTATTGCTGCTGCTGCTACTACTATAGCTGCTGCCTGCTGCTGCTCTTGCTGCGGCTGCTGGTGCGGCTGCTGCTGCGGCTGTTGCCTGTTGCTGCTACTGCTGCGAATGCTGCTGTAGCAGCTGCTGCAGCTGCTCGCCGCCACCGCTGCTGCTATGGCTGCCGCTGCGCCTGCTGTACGCCGCTGCTGTAGCTGCTGCTGCTGCTGCTGCTGCAATGCTGCTGTTGCTACTGCAATGCTACTGCTGCTGCTGTTGCTGCTGGCGCTGCAGCTCGCGCAATGCTACTGCTGCTGTCGCCGCGCTACTGCTGCTGCCCGCGGCTGCTGCTGCCGCTGGTGCTGCTCGCTGCCGCTACCGCTGCTCGCTGCTGCTTCCGCTGCGAGCTGCTGCTGCTCGCAACCGCCGATTCACGCTACGAGCTGCTGTTGCAAGCGAGCTGCTGCTGCGAGCTGCTTACCCCCTTTTTTCTTCTTGTCAGAATGCCCAGCCAGAAACGACTGCTGCTGCCACCCGGTGCTGCTGCTGCTGCTTTGCTTGGCTACTGGAGCTGGTGACTGCCACAGCTCACCGGGTGAGGTGGACGGGACTGCGTGGTGATGTCGCTGCTGAAAACGGCTGCAACGAGTCCCAGGATACGGCGGCGGCGATGACTCTCACTACTGCTGCCGGTGCTACGTCTTTACGGCGAAGCTCAGCGAGAGAGGTCTCGCTGCTCTGATACCATGAGAAGTTTCCTAGAACATTCCTAACCACTTGCCGCGACACTAGGCGTCAGCGCCAGGTCAGCGTGTGACAACAGTCACAAGTTAGAGACAAAACTGCAAGGGTCTTGGTTGGGACACGAACAGAGTGTCAGGAAACTCAAAGTGAATATAATTGCAGAGAGAGATAACAAATGACGAGTCCACAATGTAAATACCTGCCGCGGCGCACGACAGGTGTCGCACGCGGCAGTGCAAGGTCTGTCCTAAAACCGGCCCAAAAACACTTTTTTGGCCGTAACTCTACGCAGACAAATCAGAACGCTATGCCGTCTGAACCTAGAGATGCAGAATCTCAAGCTGGACACTACGACTGGTCACACACACAAGTGCAGCACCAATCGGTGGATAGGAAATACAAATCATGCAAATCGGCTCAAGAGCCAGTCCACCGAGAAGACTCTAGCGTCTGGAGAAAAACCGCAAAGCACCCCGGCAAGCACCCAGGGCGTCGTGGCAGCTCTCTGGCAGCTGCTGGTGGATGGAGCCACCACTCGTCGGTGCTCCGGTGCCAGCTGCGTCCGCATCAAGGATAGACTACAGAAAACCTGCAGGAGGTCCGAGACAGCATCCACGATGCTAGCGCAGTCGTCGGTCAGCTCCGAGTGGAGGTCCACCACCTGCCGACGCGTCGGTGTCTCCGGGGTCTGCATCCGGGATCATGTCGTCAGGCTCTCCTGTAGCGCTGCTCTTCTTGCCGTTGCTCGTGACAGGTGGAAGCCACACACACCAACACCGTGATGCGGATGCCATTGGCGCTTGAGCACTGACGAGTGATAGATCCACCCGCCCGTAGAGGACGGACAGCTGCGTGGACGTCCGAGGTGCTTGCTGGGGTGCTTTGCCATTTTTCTACAGACGCTTGAGTTTTCTCGGTGGATTGGCCCTCGAGCTCGATTTCCATGTTTTGCATTGTCTATCCAGCAATCGATGCCGGACTTGTGTGTGTGACGAGTCGTAGCGTTCGGCTTGAGATTCTGCATCTTCAGGTTTTGACGGTGTTGCATTTGAATACTTGTGCGCAGAGTTGCGGATTAAACAGGCTAGAAACAGGCTCTAGTGCGCAGGTTGGGGGAGCTGTATTGTTGATGCAACGTGCGGGCTTCCACGCTCGTTGCTTAGTCTGCCGTCCCCTCAGTCTGTCGCTCTAGAGTCCAAGTCTGAGTGCTCTAGGTTTGTTTCTCAGAGAGACTTGCGCCTGTGTTAGCGCTTGAAAGCAGTTGAGAACAAGAAATGACTGATTAAGAACTCATAATGAAACACAATGGCAGACCCCTCCAAGATCTAGCCCCCCCCCTCCCCCAACTTTGTAGAGTTTGTTACTTAGTTCACTAGCCAATTAGAAAATAACTCTGTTTTTAGGCAAGTTTTCTCAGCGAGTCTTGCCAGACGGCTGACAGTCCTAAACCCGGGCGTCGTGCGTTCTTGCCTGAAAAGTGGACCATACCATAATACACACGCTGCGAACGCAGCCTTGTGGTCAGAATCGACAAGAAAAATAGTAGTCAAGAGTTACAGCCACCTAAACCCTTGCGACGTCTACTCTAGTCCTCGGTACCAACAGTGCTCGAAACTCAGCAAACTTGGACCCTATGCATGATACAGCGTTGCGAATGTAACACTATAGTCAAACACAACACCGGACGCATGTAGACAACAAGAGCAACGACAGAGACTGCCAGCGGCACGACTGCCGAGGAGGTCTGTCGATGGAGCTAAGCACATAGAAGAGAGGAGGAGGCTGCAGCAAACCGTATGTAGGCCTCAACGTGTGTCGGCTCCACAAGGCGAAGAAAGGAAATGCTAGGCAGCAGGTTGGGGCAGCATCGTTGTTGATGCAGCGTGGGGGCTTCCACGCTCGTTGCTTAAGTCTCAGGATAGAGGATCCCGATAGGAGGGAGAGCGAGGGTCGAGGGAAACACGAACCGAGCATGCAAGAGACAAAGCGCCATGAACGGCGACGGTTTTGCGAAGAAAAAAAAACGCGAGTGTCAGAGTAACAACGAACAGAGGTGTTAAGCGGGCACCGAGTTGCTGGCGAGGTGACGAGCGGGCGAGCAGCGAGCCCACCCTCCCTCTCACCCATGCCAAGCTAGGGTCGAACCTGGACCTGTTCCCCACATTAATCTGCTGTCAAGAACATGCAAGTCCAGGCCGAGAGAACAACCCGGCCATGATCCCCCCTTTCTCAAGGTAAAACCACTAGGAATCCTAGTGTCATCAAGAGTTTATGTTGTGAGATGCTGTGGTAGGGGGGAACACTCGATCCTGAGAGTGACTCTGGATTGTCTTCTCTGAACGCCCACGAGTCACCACCACTTGAGGTATAGCGTCAGCACCGATGTCCCTCCAGCATCAGTCACCTGCGTCAGTGCAATGAGCGTGCAGCTAGGCCAGAGGTCACAACATGTTTGTGGCACATAAACCAACACTCCCCCATGACCCACAGCCGACGCACACAGACACAAACTGACACGAGCGTCACAAGGCGTGACATGTGACTGTACGAAAACAGGGGACAACCATTCACCCAGGATCACCACGCGAACACAACAACCCAACAGCGTGCACATCTGCCTTAAAGGCGTTACTGCTGAGTGCCTTCGTGAGGAAGTCAACTCTCTGCTGTCGTGTGTCGACCCAGACGATCTGGACATCACCTACAGCAATGCGCTCACGCACAAAATGATGCTCAACATTGATGTGTTTCGTGCGTGTGTGATGCATGCCATCGTGCTCGGCAATGGCCTTGGTGCTCTGGTTGTCACAACACAGGGTGATGCAACGAATGGGAACGCGAAGTTGCTGAAGCAAGCGACAGAGCCACACACTCTCGCAGGTACCTGCACCTAGTGCAACATACTCAGCCTCACTGGAGCTGCGTGCCACGCAACATTGCTTGCCACTCTTCCATGACACGGCAGTCCCTCCAACGAGGAAGATGTAACCTGTACGACTCTGAGCGTCGGTGTCATGTGCCCAGTCGTTATCTGTGTATCCATCCACTACAATCAACGGCTGCGCTCGATAGCACAGTCCGGTGCGTGCAGTGGAGAGAGCATGCCTGACGACACGTAGTGCTGCCTCCATGTGTCGTGCTCTAGGAGCCTGTGAGAACTGGGCAAGGAATTTCACCGAGAAGGCGACATCTGCCCTGGTCGTCGTAGCCAGATACATCAGTGACCCAATGACGCGAAGATAGTCTGTCACGTTGACTGTCTCCCCCAGCTTAGACACATCCATTGTCTTCAGCAGCCTCTGTCCTGCTGGGGTCATGGGTGTCGACGCTATGGGAGTGGACTCAAGCTGTGAGGCGAATCGCTCCCCCAGGCTACGAACATACGCAGCCTGGTGAACATGAAGCGTGCGACGAGAACGGTCGCGCTCAAGCTCCATGCCCAAGAAGACTCGGGCAGGCCCTAAGTCTTTCATCTTGTACGCGGACTGCAAGAGCGTCTTCAGTGAATTAACAACAGCCTGGCTGGGCGACGTAATCAGCAGGTCATCCACATAGACGAGAACAGCCACGAAGGGGACTGAGGGCGGAGTGACAAAGAGAGAGGGATCCACTGTACTACGTCGGTATCCTCCTTTCTCAAGAATGGAGGTGATTTCTTGGTTCCAGCACCGAGGCGATTGCTTCAAGCCATAGAGTGCCTTCCGCAGTCACCAGACTCGGTTGGTGCCATCGGAGAAGCCAGGTGGCTGGACCATGTAAATCTCCTCATCCAGCTGTACGTGGAGGAACACATTGTTCACATCCATCTGCTCTAGCTCCCAGTCGTGGTGGGCTACAAGACTCAATAGTGCTCAAGCTGTGGTGTATCGCCCGACTGGTGCAAACGTCTCGTCGAAGTCAATGCCTTGGACCTGGGAGAACCCTTTAGCCGTGAGGCGCGCCTTGTACTTGTCGAGTGCACCATTGGGTTTGTAGTTATGCCGAAAGACCCAACGAGCGTCGATGGCTTTGCGCCCAGGTGGCAGATCGACAAGCTCATACACCGCATGATCATCAAGGGCGTTGAGCTCAGCACGCATCGCAGCCTCCCACTACTGTGCGTCAGAGGCTGCACGTGCTTGACGCACAGTGGAAGGCTCAAGGGTCAAGACAGTGGTGGCCGACGTGGCGTGACACTCAGCTACACTGCTCAAGACGGCGGCTTCCAAGGCTCGCTCATGCTCCGAACATAGGAGCGCGTAGCCAAGGGTGGAACTAGGGTGGACAACCCCAGTAGCTAAGCCCAACGCGTCCATGCCGGTAGGGTGAACAGGGGGGTGTGCAGTCTGAGAGTGAGGAAGACGTGCTGAGATGAGGGAAGTGTTAGAACAATGTGGGAGTGCACGAAGGCGCCCCCCCCGGACGAAGGGTGAGGCAGGAGCAGGACCAGTGGTGACATGCGGAGGCNCAGTGGAAGGCTCAGGGGGCAAGACAGTGGTGGCCGACGTGGCGTGACACTCAGCTACACTACTCAAGACGGCGGCTTCCAAGGCTCGCTCATGCTCCGAACATAGGAGCGCGTAGCCAAGGGTGGAACTAGGGTGGACAACCCCAGTAGCTAAGCCCAACGCGTCCATGCCGGTAGGGTGAACAGGGGGGTGTGCAGTCTGAGAGTGAGGAAGACGTGCTGAGATGAGGGAAGTGTTAGAACAATGTGGGAGTGCACGAAGGCGCCCCCCCCGGACGAAGGGTGAGGCAGGAGCAGGACCAGTGGTGACATGCGGAGGCAGGTCAGAAACCCGAACGGGAGAGACTGCAGGTGAAATGGCAATTGGAGGTGTGCCCGAGCTGGACGAGACAGAGGGAGACGAGGCTGACTGGGGAGAGTCAGTGACTGGAGAGGCAGACTGGGGTGAGTCGGTGACTGGAGAGGAAGGTGCGTCGGAGGAACAGGATGCGGGCGATACGTTGGGGGAAGAAGACGTAGAGAAGATAGGGACAGACCCAGACGACGAGGACTACAATGAGGATGAGAGTTGCGGTGAGGCAACAGGGACTGCCGGAATGGCGGGACCGACACCCCCCCTCAACCGAGACAGGGGCAGGAGGGAGGAGGCCGGGGAAAGGCGATCGAGGTCACGAAGGAAGACCGACTAAAAAAAAGGCGTCGCGAGACTCGACGACACGCTGGCGGATAGGGTCCCAGAAGCGCCATGCTTTGGACTGGGAAGACACCCCGAGAAAGGGGCACAGGCGACCACGAGGGGACAGTTTGCCGTCACGGAGATCCTACGGCAGCTCTCTACCCTTGCCCATTCTGTGGCGGGCAACAGCAGGAGCTACGAGCGGACACTCGCAGGTGTTTTCTTCATTCATCCTCGCGGGAGTGCTCCCATCCGCGGGTGCTATAGATCTCAAATTTCCCCATCAGCAGCACCACCACGCCCTAAGTCGCAGCCTTCTCAGCAGCGACTACGACTGTGATAACAGCAGCTACGATGACAGCACCCGTCGCATTCTCCTCATACACTACCACAGATACGCACCCGATAGCAGCAGTAGTAGAGCGACAGCAGCAGGAGTAGCAGCCGTAAAGCGATAGCAAAAACGGCAGCAAGGGGAGCAGCCGTCATCGTCCCCAGCTGCATCACCAACCGGTGCCAATCCACTTACAATGACAACAGCAGCAGTAGCAGCAAAGAGACATCAGCAGTAGCGGCAGCAGCAAAGCAACATCAGCAGCACCAGCAGAAGCAAAGCGACCGCAGCAGCAGCCATACATCTCTCTAGAGACGGCTACTATAGTCTCAACTGCCGCACTTGTAGCAGCAGTTGCAAAGGACGCCCGCCTTTCTCCCACCTCAACTGCCACACTGGCGCACGGTGATGTTCCAGACGCGGCCGCATTGGTGGAGTACTACAACGGGGGAACGTCGCACCGACGTGAACGACATTGTCGCAGCATGAGCAGCGACCGGGGGTCCGAGTCCGCCTCAACACGGTCCGCTCGCGCGTCACGTCATCGTCCGGTAAGCGTCTCCCCTCCCCATTCTCTTAGGGTGGACCCTCTGCCGCCCGGCGATCCCGAGGTTCCTGCTGCCCAGCTGCACTCAGTGTTCTTGCAGGACGTCGTTAGTCTTGTGGGTATCCTTACACGCACAACCTCAGCTATCATTGACGCAGCAGCGGCAGCCGCAACCACCTTCGCCGCTGCCGCTAGAGCCTCACGTGCTCCTGCCACCACCTCAGCAGGACGCGCTGCAGACTCATACACAGAAGCCACGGTTGTTGCTGGTCCCATTGCTGCAGCGGCTGCTGATATAGGCACACAAATATCTGCTGCAGCATTTGCCATTGCCTCTGGAACGGCCTCAGCTGCATCAGCTACAGCGGCAGCCGCTGCTTCCATTCGCACGTCCACCGCAGTCACCGTCACCGAAGCCTCATCTGGTCCATCTGCCGCCTCGAGCCTCATCACAGCAACCATCTCCATTGCAGCAGTCTTCTCTACTCTCGCTGCTGCCTGCACCACTGGATCCTTTGCTCTGGTGGTGCCCATTGCCTCCACCGTCTCTGTTCTTTCTGCTGCCTCTGCTGCTGTAGTTCCTCCCCTCCTTGCTTTTCTCTGCAGCCCGTCCTCTTGACTCCCTTGTCTGCATATTGTGCTTGCGTACCTTCCCTCTTCTTTTTCTACGGTGGCTTGTCCTGTCTGACTCGGGGTGGGCTGACCTACAGCATTTTGACTCTTTGCCTCAGGCAACCCCATTTTTCCCACGCCCACTGGGGCTGAGGAAACTCTGCCGAAATCTGTCTGGCAGAGTCCTCGCGTCGTCACCATGCCTGGTGACGACAAGTCAGTCATAGCGACTCTTCAGCGCCAGCTGACCCTCGCTCGCGAGGCTCAGCAGGAGGCTGAGGACCGCCTTAAGCTTGCTGAGGATAATTGCGCCAATTTTGCTGATGAGGTCGCTGCCATAGTGCTACGTCGCCTCCCTGCTGCGTCGGTTGGAACCAGTCACGCTCCTCCTATCGGCACCTCTTCTTCTTCCTCTAACACTTCTGCTATTGCGCCCACTGGCACTACCGCTGCTGCCGCCACTCCCCCCGCGCCTCGCCAGCATGACTTCTTCTCACAACCACCTTCCCTCTCCTCTGGGCTCGCATTCACCTCCTGGGAAGAGCGCTTTAGCGCGTGGGCTCAAGGGGAGCAGCTGTGGGAGTATTACTCCCCAGCTGTTGCTCCATTCACTCCCCTTGCAACTGAGTCTGCCCGTGCCGTGCACGCCCTCATCGCTGCCGCTCGTGAGTCACTGATTGATGATGTCGGCACGTTCAATGCTGATCCTGCTGTCCAGCGTCTTGCCGACCCTGTCGGTGCATGTGCCATGCTGCGTCGTCGCACCACTGTCACTGGCCAGGCCGCTCAGAGCGCCCTCACAGTCCAGTTCAACACACTTCTCATGCGTAGTGACGAGACTGCTGATGCCTATTAGTCTCGCGGTCTCAAGCTCCTTCGCGAGCTTGGCAAAGCAGCACCTGGCCAGCTCTCTGCTGTCCTCACCATGGTCAAGGGCCTTATCCCAGAGCTGTCCGACCTTCTTCGTGACGTCAAAGCTGACGAGCTACAGCAGCCTGCCTCACACCCCGTTCCCCCGGATTCACCGCCAGGGGTAGGAGCTCTCTGGGACTTCACCTCCGAGCGCCTTGCTGCCTGGTGGACCAGTCTTCAGAACAAGCGCCTCCATCGCTCTTCAGTTACGGGTGTTACTGCGCTCACCACTGCAGCAGTGTCCTCCTTCTCCTCTGCTGCACCCTCCTCCCTCTCCACTGCTGCATCTTCCCCCGCCTCTACCGCCTCCTCTTCCTCTCCTGCCGCTGCCCTCGCTTCCCAGGGTCGTGGCAAGGGCAAAGGGAAGGGCAAGGACAAGGGCAAGGATAAGGGTGCTGCCGCTTCCTCTCGAGTTCCGGGCACCGTTGTGTGCTGGAACTGTGGCTCTACTGAGCACTCTGCTCGAACTTGCCCGGCTCCTCCGGATGACCTACGCCTCGCCCGCGCCATGCGCGCTCACTGGGCTCGCACCTCCGGCTCCTCCTCTACATCCTCACCCTCTGGCTCCGGTGGCCCGTCGCGCTTCTCCACCCCGCCTCTGGCTTAGGCTTACGCCGCCTCCAGCGTGCCTTCTCCTCCACTGCCTGTTCCTTACCCTTGGGGCTGGCCACCTCCTTACGGTGCCCCTGCGTACTCTGGGCCCCCGTCCTCTGCCTACACCGCTCCACCGTGGTTCCCGCCTTCCTCCGGCGCATCTACTCCAGCTCCGCCTGCGTCAGTGGATGGCGACCGTGGTGATCGGGAGCATCACCTTGAGCAGTCCCTCCTCCAGCTTCTTCGCCTTCATGATCAGGGAGGTGAGGGTGTTGCACCGCTGGCCAGAGGTCTTGTGTGTCAGACTGACGTTGTCCTTCGCGGGGATCCCCCTGGTCATGTTCTAGGTGCCTTGTGTGCGTCTGTCCCGTGAATTGAGCGCTGGCAGTCTGACTTTCTTCCTCGTTGTCTCTCCCTTTGTACCTTGTCTCCGTCCTCCATTGGCACTGTTGCGACGTCCAGTGTGCTGCCCCCTGTGCGCCTGTCCAGTGGCCTCTGGGTCCTTGACTCCGGGGCTACTCATCATATGACGTCTGTGCGGTCCTCGTTCATCTCGTTAAGCCCCGTCGGTTCTGTCCGCTTTGTTTGTACCGGGTCTGGTCAATTGCTGCCAGTTCAGGGTGTGGGCGTGGTTCGCTTTGTTGGCCCCAGTGGCGCACTATATCTGCCTGACGTTTTGTACGTGCCTTTGCTAGAACTCAGCCTGCTGTCTGTGCCTTCTCTGGATGAACAAGGTATGGACTTCACTGCTAGCCGTGGTGTTGGCACAGTCTCTCTTCGCTCCTCCCAACATGTTGCTCTTCGTGGTGTGCGTTGTGGCAAACTCTACCGTGTCCCCTTGCACGCCCCCTCCGCTCCAGCTGTCAGCGCTGCCCTTGCTCACGTTGCTCCCTCCCTCACCCCTGACCTTGTCCGCCTCTTGCATCGTTGCCTTGGTCATGTTCACACCGATGCCGTTCACGGCATGCTGTGTCTCCAACCTGCTCTTGGTCTTTCTCCTTCTACCTTCACTGTCCCTTGCCCTGCGGACTGTCTTGACTGTGCGCAAGGGAAAATGCATCGGTCTCCTTTCTCTCCTTCTGAGTCTCAGTCTTCCCATCCACTTGATCGTGTTCATGCGGATGTCATTGGGCCCTTGCCTCATGACCTCCTTGGTGACGTGGGACGCTACGTCTTATGTCTTACCGATGACTTTTCTCGCTTTCGCTGGGTGTTTGCGCTCCGTCAAAAGAGCGACGTTTGCTCTGTCATAGAGTCATGGCTTGTCCAGGCTGAACGTGCTTGTCAGCGGTCGTTGCGCATCTTCCGCAGCGACCGTGGCGGCAAATTTCTTGGTCCCACCGCTCGTCTCCTCGAATCTCGTGGGGTGTGTTTGGAGACATCTGCTCCGTACACACCCCAGCAAAATGGTGTCTCTGAGCGTTGGAACCGGACGCTTGTCGACGGTGTCCGCACGCTCCTGTCTGAGTCCGGCTTGCCGCCACTCTTTTCCTTTGAGGCTATGTGCTACATGACGTGGGTCTGAAACCGTGTTCCCCACGGTCCCCTTCCCCGTACCGTCACCCCGTTTGAGCACTGGCATGGCCGTCGGGCTGACCTTCGCCTAGCTCGGGTCTGGGGTAGTATCGCTTCTGTCTGGCTGTCGGAGGATCTCCGTGATGGCAAACTGTCCCCTCGTGGTCGCCTGTGCCCCTTTCTTGGGGTGTCTTCCCAGTCCAAAGCATGGCGCTCCTGGGACCCTGTCCGCCAGCATGTCGTCGAGTCTCGTGCGTAGGAGCAAACGTGCTTCTCGTGGCTGAAGTGGCGGCGGAAGCGATGGTGGCGACGAAGATTGACCGCACACCAGGATCGAGCGCTCGATTCACGAGCTCAATACCTCCTCTCTCCATTGCTCTGATACCAGAGGATAGAGGATCCCAATAGGAGGGAGAGCGAGGGTTGAGGGAAACACGAACCGAGCATGCAAGAGGCAAAGCGCCATGAACGGCAACGGTTTTGCGAAGAAAAAAAAATGCGAGTGTCGGAGTAACAACGAACAGAGGTGTTAAGCGGGCACCGAGTTGCTGGCAAGGTGACGAGCAGGCGAGCAGCGAGCCCACCCTCGCTCTCACCCATGGCGAGCTAGGGTCAAACCTGGACCTGTTCCCCACATTAATCTGCTGTCAAGAACATGCAAGTCCAGGCCGAGAGAACAACCCGGCCATGATCCCCCCTTTCTCAAGCAAAAACCACTAGGAATCCTAGTGTCATCAAGAATTTATGTTGGGAGATGCTGTGTAGGGGGGAACACTCGATCCTGAGAGCGACTCTGGATTGTCTTCTCTGAACGCCCACGAGTCACCACCACTTGAGGTATAGCGTCAGCACCGATGTCCCTCCAGCATCAGTCACCTGCGTCAGTGCAATGAGCGTGCAGCTAGGCCAGAGGTCACAACATGTCTGTGGCACATAAACCAACAAAGTCTGCTGCCCCCTCAGTCTGCTGCTTTAGAGACTACGTCTGGAAGCTCTCGGTTTGTTACTCAGAAACGCGCGCGCCAGTGTTAGCACCGGAAAGCAGCTGAAAACTGAAAGTGACAGATTAGGAATGAAGAACGAGCAACAATGGGAGACCCCTCCAAGTTCTAGCCCCCCCCCACTAGTGTAGAACTTGTTACTCAGCTAACCAGCCAATCAAAAAATAGTCCTAGACCTGTTTTCTGGCAGGCAGGGTTTTCTCGGTGAGTCCTGCTAGACGCTAGAGTGCCCATAACTCGGGCGTCGTCCGTTTTGTTTAAAAACTGGACCATACCATAATACCAACGTTGCGAATGCAGTCGTGCGGTCATAATCATCTCGAAAAACAACAGCAAAGAGTTATGGCTGCCCAAACCCAGGTAGTGCCTACGACAGTCCAAGATGCCAAAAGGTGCCATGCAGCAAGAGACATGGACCCTAGGCAGAGCATGATGCTGCAGACGCAATGGCACAGTCAGAACGAGTACTCGGAGCATGAAGACAGCATCTGCGGTGGCAGTGACTGCCGGCGGCCAGACCGCCGAGGAGGCCTGCCGATGGAGCTGAGCACGTCGTCCTCCCTCCGGCGACGAGGCTGCAACAAACTGCGAGCAGGCCTCAGCGTGCGTCGGCTCCACCGAACGACACTCCAGCAGCGTCGAGGCTAGCCATCAGTCATTTGCACGGCGATGTACACAAGCCAGGAGGACACAACAGAGCACAATGAGAGATGTGAAAAAACCAACACTCCCCCATGACTCACAGGCGTAGTGCACATGGGCAAACAGAGACATGGTCAACAATATGATACCCCCAGGGCACGCAGAGACGCAGGCAGGGACAAAGAGCCACTCACGGATGCATGCCAACCAAGCTCACAGGCTTCCTGAACGAGTGGCGCTTCAGTGCTTTGGTCAAAAAGTAAGCCAACTGTCGTGCTGTATCAACCCACACAATGCTCATGCTGTCGTCATGCAATATTGAACGCACATAGTGATACTCAACATTGATGTGCTTTGTGCGTGTGTGATGCACGCAGTCATTGTCGGCGATTGCCATGGCACTCTCATTGTCACAATGCAACATGATGGATACGAGAGACTGACACAACCCGGACAACAAATGACGCAACCACACACTCTCACACGCGCCTGAGCCAAGGGCCACGTACTCAGCCTCAGCAGTGTTGCGTGCAACACACCCCTTCTTGCCACTGCGCTAGGACACATCCGTGTCATCGATCAGAGATATCCAGCTTGTACGACTCTTATCGTCTGGACTGCCGGCCCAGTCAGTGTCGGTGTAGCCCACCGCGACGACAGACGGCTGGCGGCAGAACATGAGACCTCACCGAGGAGTCAAGACGACACAGCGCAGTACTCGGATCTCGGCCTCGAAGTGGAGGTAACCCGGCTCTTGAGAAAATTGAGCTAGGAGGTTGACGGCGAACGTGATGTCTGGGCGCGTCGTCGTCGCCAGGAACATCAGTGACCCGATGACTCGCAGATACGTGGTCACGTCAACTCGCTCTCCCACAACGGCTGGGTCAGGATTCTTCAGCTGCACCTGACCATCTGGTGACATGGGTGAAGATGCGTTGGGCACGAGGGGCAGGTCCTTGGCGATGCGAGTGGACAGGGTTTGCACATAAGCAGCCTGGTGGACATGCAGAATTCCCTGCGAGCGATCATGCTCGAACTCCATGCCTAGGAAGACTCGGGCAGACCCGAGATCCTTCATCTGGTAGGTGGTGTGCAACAGGTCCTTGACACGCTAGATGGCACCCATGTCAGGCGACACAATGAGGAGATCGTCAACGTAGACCTGGACAGCGGCAAGGGTCTGGCCTCGCGGGTTGACAAACAGTGTGGGGATTGCGGTGCTGCGCTGAAGGCCGCCACGAAGGAGCGTGCTGCTGATCTCCTAGTTCCAACACTGAGGCGACTGCTTGAGGCTGTAGAGGGCCTTGCGCAACCGCCAAACTCTCCCAGTGCCATCGTCGAAGCCTCGAGGCTGTACCATGTAGAGCTCCTCATCCTCCAGTGAACCATGGAGGAAGGCGTTGCTCACGTCCATCTGATGCAGCTCCCACCCATGCTGGGCAACCAGGCTGCAGAGCGCCCGGCTCGTGGAGAACCGGCCAAATGGGTCAAAGATCTGGCCGTAATTGATCCCAGCGACCTGAGCGAACTCCTTGGCTGTGAGGCGGGCCTTGTACTTGTTCAAGGAACCGTCAGGCTTCCATTTGCGCCGAAAGACCCACTTAGCACCGATGGTCTTCCGACCTGGAGGGAGGTCGACGAGGTCATACACGTGGTGCTGCAGATAGCAGCAAGCTCGTCAGCGTAGGCAACATCCCAGTGTGCAGCCTCAAGAGAGGCTCGAGCCTCGCGTAGGGTGACTGGGTCCTTCGGGCATGCTATGGAGCGGACTGAGAGAGCGTGTGCATCTCGAGCTCCACGTAGGATGCGTGCGAGTGTAGCCATGATAGCATGCCAATGCTCGTGATGAAGCATGGCATAGCCCAGTGCAATGCCAGGATGAAGGTCTACAATGATAGCCAAAGTGGTCAGGCCGAGGGCCTTAGTGCCAGGGTCCCCAGTCACGACCGTAGGAGTGGAAGAGACACGTAGAGCGACAGGGGGCCGAGACACCACTGGGCGAAGTGCTGTGGTCTGCGCGCTCACTGACGGTCTGGGTCGGAGGCTGTCGATTGGGCCACGCGTGTAACACGACAGGGCAGGAGATGGCACCGAGTCTGATGGGCCGACGGAGGCGGACGGGATTGCTGGCCCAGAGGGACCAGCGGACGCGACTAGGGCCGCCGGCCCGGAGGGGCCGGCGGGCGCGACTGGGGCGGCTGGCTGGAAGGGACCAGTGGACACGACTGGGGCGGCTGGCCCAGAGGGACCAGTGGACACGACTGGGCCGGCTGGCCCAGAGGGGCCAGTGGACGCGACTTGGGCTGCTGGCCCAGAGGGACCAGTGGACGCGAGTGGGGCTGCTGGCTCGGAGGGGCCAACGTGCGCAAGTGGGATAACCGGCCCGGAGGGGCCAGCGGGCGCAACTGGGGCTGCTGGCTCGGAGGGGCTTGCGTGCGCGACTGGGGCTGTTGGCTTGGAGGGGCCAGCGGACGCGACGAGGGCTACTAGCTTGGAGGGACGAAGTGATGTGCCTCCCGGAAGTGGCAGGACAGAGGACGGACTCACCACTCCCTCGAGGGACATCGACGAGCCACAGCGAATGAGATCGTGCGGAAAGAGCTCCTCAAAGAAGAGGGCATTGTGGGACTTGATGATGTAGTGTCGGAAGGGATCCCAGAAGCGCCAAGCCTTGGACTGATGAGAGCCACTGAGAAAGGTACAAGGACGCCCGCGAGGGGCGAGCTTGCCGTCCTGCTATCGGGCGGGCAGCCACACAATGGCCCTGCAGTCCCAGACGCAAGCAGGGCGGAGGTCGGCTCGTTGACCGCACCAGTGCTGGTACGGCATGGACTGGTGGGGAAGGGGTCCGTGGGAAGTCCGGCTCCAGACCTATGTCATGTAAGTCATGGCTTCAAAGTAGAAGCCATCGGAGAGGCCAGACTCAACCCGTATGGTGCGGATGGTGTCAGCCATGGTACAGTTCCACTACCCGGAGACTCCGTTCTGGGCAGGTGTGTAGGACGCGGACGTTTCGTGGTGGATACCGCGGGAGGTGAGGAAACCTGTGGTCTCACCCATGTACTCACCATCGCAATCGGAGCAAAAGCAGCGAAGGGATCGACCACACTCACATTCCACAAGGACAATCCAAACGTGAATGGCACGGGCGACATCCGAGGTAGAAGACCCAGTGGTAGCAAGAGTATTCGTATATGAGGGTGAGGACATAGCGGCCGTGCTTGCTGACGGACTTGGTGGGGAGAGGACCCATGACATCGGAATGGACCAGGTCTAGAGGGGTGGATGCATGGAAGGAGGACAAAGGGTATGTGGACCGGTGCATCCTGTCCTGAGCGCAGTCAACGCACTCTGTGGGACATGGGAGAGGGAAAGTCTCTGGGTCAAGGCCCTTGGCCGGCTGGGTACGGCGCATGCTGTCTATGGCAGCAGAGTGGACGTGGCAAAGGCGGCGGTGCAAGAGTCGGGGGTGCTGTGGAGAGAGCGTTCTGGTGACGAACACATGGCTTGTGGCGGCCGACGAGGAAGGGACAAAAGAAGAGGAGGACAGACGAGGTACGTGCCATAGGTTGCCACTGGCGGTGGTGTACAAAACGACAAGACCGGACGGACGCAACGACACAGTGCCAACACCACGCGAGTACACAATGTCTATGCTCATGCGATCAAGGGCAGTGATAGAGAGAAGGCTGAGCTCAAGTCCTGGGATGAAAAAGACATCGGTCAAGAAGATATCACAGCCAGGACCACGGAAATGAACGACGCTGACACCTCGGACAAGTAACACCTGTCCAGAGCCCGTCCAGACCCCAGAGACATCGCCAATAGGACCAAGCATTCTAAAGGCCTCGCGAGAAGCCGTCATGTGATGCGGGGCTCTAGAGTTGATGATCCAGGTCTCGGCAGGGTCCTGGACCGGTGTCGCCAGATCACTGACAGTCACATGGTAGCAAGCGAGAGACGCGGACGCGGTGGAAGGGGGCGCGAACCGAGACTACCAATCATCAAGCCACGCGACGTCGTCACGAAAGGGGACAGAGGAGATCACAGGGGATGGCAAGACAGACGAGAAAGTAGGAAACGACCATAACTGAAGCTTAGTCATGTAGGGAAATGGAGACGAGCAGGAGGTGACGCAACTCGTACTTCCCTGGGGGGAGGGCGAAGCAAGCTGAGTTGAAGCACAATGAACTGCTCCAGCTGACGCTCGCACATGGACTGCTCAAGAGTATAGGCTGAGTGCGGAGTGATGGCGCCGAAGCCCGGATAGGAGGAGGACTGACCCAATGAAGGGAACGGAGGTGCCGACGGCTGCGGATGATACTGCTGAGGAGCTGGCGTCTGCGGGACCGGTGTCGCGACCAAAGGAGTGGAGCCACTGAACAGGGTCGAGGCGTTTCGGGTGGCGACAACTACGATGGCTGAGGTGAGACGGCGCTCCCACTGGTGACGCATGGTGGCGATGACGCGCGCCTCGTCTGTCGGTAGCAGGCATGTGTACCACGCGTACCCTGGCTGGCCACAGTTGTGGCAGACCGAGCCACTGCTGGACCCCGTTGGCTGCTGCAACTGCTGCTGCTGTTGACCCTTGCCCTTCTTTCTCCGTCGCTTCTTCTTCCACGGCGACGAGGAGCTGGTGGAGGAAGAAGCGACTGCGGGGGAAGCGACTGCCACGGAAGCAATGGCAGGGGAGGAGAAGGCCTCTGTGCGCTAAAGACGTGACTCCAAGTGAGCTTCCTCGATCCTGAGGAAGAGCTCGTATGCCCAGGGCATGAGGGTACCTTGGGCCACCATGGTGGAGAGGACATCCTGGGAGTAGTGGACGAAGACGTTCGCATACGCGTTGGTGGCACCGTACTTGATGGTGAGGAGCACGACCAGAGAGGGTGGAGCGGAGGTGCCTAGGCGGTGGAGGATGTCCTCAGCCTGCTGCCTGTACGTAGTGACTGTCTCGGCCTCCCCCATGTGCAAGGAGTTGAACTCCCGCAGCAGACGGTTGGTCTCAATGTTGCTCGATAGGCGATGGGGACGAGTGAGGACGTGCCATGCGGCTATAGGGTCTAGGGTGCCGCTAGTGGTAAAGTCACCGAGAAAGGGCTCTAGGGCAAGGCGGGAAGCCGGAGGAACGACGGGGACGAGGGCGCGTATGGCGCGACAGGCGTTATACAGCTTGTCAGTCTGGGTGGAGTCATATGGGAGGGTTTAGTATGCCCAGAGACCCTCACACTATGCCCAGATGCGATAGATGAGCTCCCAGCTCCGGAACTGCTCGCCGCCCTGAAGCGGTGGGTGCGGTGTCTCAAAATCCTTTTGCCTGTGGTCGGCACCCAGAGTGGGGCCAAGGACGGCGGTCATTGTTTGACGTTGGCGCTAAGTCTGTTGCTGCGTCAGGTAATGCGTGGCAGCGGACACTGCGGGGGTGGTGTGGCCAGGAGGAATGAACGGCGGAAGGGCATTGGTGGCAGTTTGTGAGGCCAGTGGCTGCAGTGCTGCAAGCTGCTGCGTCAGGGCGGCAAGCTGTTGCTGAATGGTAGTCAGGGGATCAGAGGTGCCGGGGACAACGACTATGGGCTGCTACTGCCACTGTTGTTGTTGTTGTTGTTGTTGTTGCTGCTGCTGCTGCTGCGGTTGCTGCTCCTGGTGCTGCTACTACTGCTGTTGCTGTAGCTGCTACAGCTGCTGCAAGAAAGGGGGGCTGGGGGTCCCCCCAACAGAGGAGGACCCCTCCCCAGAAGGGCTGTCAGCCATGGTGGGTTTTGGTGCCCCTTGTGTTTTTTTTCTTTTTGTGGTGCTCATGTCAGTAGTGATGTCAGCTCAGGATGACTGACGTCAGTAGCTGCCGCTACGTTATCTGCTGGGCTGTTGCTATAGATATCTCTCCCCCCTTTTTGGGTTACGTAGTAACCTATTGTTATCGGTTCCTGGACCTGTTTTGGGGACGTCCGCCAACTTGCAATCTGTGAACGGTACTCTGTTTCCAAGTAGGGCATACGAAACAACACAAGAATATCCATCAGGGTCGAAATTTAAAGCTGTACTAGCTTTGTTTCTCTCACACGCTCCGGACTGGTCAACGAGACGAGCTCAGTTGACCACATCACTCTCCGGACGCGAGAGGAACTAGCCAGGAATGAACTGCTACACGCTCCAAGACAGCTGAGCCTACATACCAGGATCCAAGTTACACTACACCAAAACTGAACTGTTAGATCAATGTGCTTAAGAAAGGAGAAATGTTTTGAAACATGATGTAACGTATCATATGTAATGAATTACCCACCTTCTTTCAAATGATGTTTTTTTCACACACGTAATCACAACAAATCATTGTCATTGGATGGTTGGATCATATTAATGTGAAGAAAATACTACATAGATTGAATATGTATGATACAAATGACTGAACTATAGTTTTTTAAGATTCATAAACGACTGCATGTATATGTACATAGACGTGGACACACGTATGGATACAATGAACATGTGGAAGGTAGTCCATGGAACAAATCCATGTGTGAAAATGGGTAAAATACAGTAATGTTTAAACAATATTGATGTCAAAATGTTGATGTACACATGTGATTCCAAAAAATCTTTTCCAGAGGTTACATTTGAATGTACTTTGGGAAGAGTACAAGCATAATAATTACATCAAACGGAACAAACACATTACACATAAAGTTCAGATGAAGGGTAAGTTTTACATTATGTTTTTCCCTATGTTTGTCTTCGAAACTCTTTTTGTTTCACTTATAGCCAACTTTGCAAAGCTTACTACGTAACCATGTGTACCTTAGTGCAATATTGGATCCTTGTCTTTCTTTTCTTAGGTTTTTTTTTTTGATGATGTCAGCAGTGACGTCAGTAGTGGGATTCTGATATCATTAGCGGCCGTTGTTGGGGCCGCTGCTGCTGCTGCAGCAGCAGCAGCTGCTGCTACTTTAGCTGCTATTGCTGTTGCTGTTGTTGTTGTTGCTGCTGCTGCTGCCCTGCTATTGCTACTACTGCTACTACTGCTGTTGCTGCTGCTGTTGCGGCTGTTGTTGTTGTTTGCTCTGCTGCGACTGCTGTTGTAGCAGCAACTCCTACTGCTACTGTGTGCTGCTGCGGCTACTGTGGCTATAGTAGTAGCCATGGTAGTTGCTGCACCGGCGGCAAAGGCGCTGGTTGGGTGGGGAATTTTTTTCTGTGTTTTGTTTTCTCCTTTTGTCTGTCATAGCGGGCTTCGCTGCTTGCTGTGGGCCGTGGGCTGCGAGCAGCGAGCTCGCTGCTCGCTGCCAGCAGTCCGCTGCTCGCTACGAGCAGCGGGCTCGCTGCCAGCAGCCCGTCACTCGCGATGAGCTGTGGGCTGCAAATAGCAGCAGCCGCCGCTGGCTGCTGCCGGCTGCTGCTCGTTGCTGCTGCTGTTGCAGCCGGCTGGTGCTGCGGCTGTTGCAGCCTGCTGCTACTACTGCTCGCTGCTGTAGCTGTTGCTTGCTGCTGGTGCTGCTCCCTGTTGCTGCTACTACTCGCTGCCGCTGGTGTTGCTGCTGCGAGCTGCTGCTGCTGGCCGCCGTTGTTGCTTGCTACTACGAGCTCCTGCTGCTGTGGGCTACTGCGAGCTGCTACTATTGTGGGCTGCTGCTGCTGCACGTAGCTATTCCTGGCTGCTGCTGCCACTTCTTGCTGCTGTTGCCTGCCGCTACTGCTGCTACAGGCTGCTCTTGCTGCTTGTTGGTGCCAGTCACTGCACCTGGGTAACGTTGCCGCGTGCGTCGTGACCTGCAGGTGTCGGACGCGGCCTGCCGCTCACCTCCTCGCGTCACGCGTGGGAGTCTGTGCTGGTGAGAAAAACTTGGCAGCATTTCCCCTGGCCCAGTGGCCGTGGGAAAAAATCTGACGCCAGCAGGTGGGTCAATGTTGCTAGAAAAAACCCGGCAGCATTTCCCCTGCACTGGCGCGTATGGAGGTCCGCAGGCGTTGTCTGGCACCTGTACGTCAGTCTTCTTCTACTGCTGGTACGCTCTGGCTCTAAAACGAAGAAAGGAAACGCTAGGTAGCAGGTTGGAGCAATAGTGTTATTGATGCAGCATGCGGGCTTTCACGCTCGTTGCTTAAGTTTGCTGCCCCCTCAGTCTGCTGCTCTAGAGACTAAGTCTGGAAGCTCTGGGTTTGTTACTCAGAAATGCATGCGCTAGTGTTAGCGCCAGAAAGCAGCTGAAAACCGAAAGTGACTGATTAGGAATGAAGAATGAGCAACAATTGGAGACCCCTCCAAGTTCTAGCCCCCCCCCACTAGTGTACAACTTGTTACTCAGCTCACCAGCAAATCAGAAAATAGTCCTAGACGTATTTTCTGGCAAGCAGGGTTTTCTCATTGAGCCCTGCCAGATGCCCGACAGCCCAAAACCCGGGCGTCGTCGGTTTTGCTTGAAAACTGGACCATACCATAATACCAACACTGCAAACACAGTTGTGTGGTCAGAATCAGCTAGAAAAATAGCAGCAAAGAGTTATGGCTGCCCGAACCCAGACAGTGCCTACGACGGTCCACGATGCCAAACAATGCCATGCAGCAAGAGACATGGACCCTAGGCAGAGCATGATACTGCAGACGCAATGGCAAAGTAAGATTGAGCACTGGGAGCATGTTGAAAGCATCTGCGGTGGCAGGGACTACCGGTGGCTCGACCGCTGAGGAGGCGTGCTGATGGAGCTGAGCACGTCGCCGGAGGGAGGAGGGACCAGCGAACTGCGAGTAGGCCTCAGCGTGCATCGGCTCCACCGGACGACACTCTAGCAGCGTTGAGGCTCGTCGTCAGTCATCTACACACTGATGTTCACAAGCCAGGAGGACACAAGAGAGCACAATGAGAGATGCGCAAAAGCCGACGGGCGTCACTCCAACAACGTCGCGTTTCATCGTTTGTTATCTCCACGTCGATGTGCGCAAGCCGGGAGGACACAACATAGTACAATGAGAGATGCGCGGAAACCAACACTCTGTTGTGATTTATGACCTTCCTGTCAACCTACACAGTTTATTGTGACCTCTCGGTCGTGTCCATACTCGTGTAGGTCCCTGATGCGGACCCTGGTGGTACCGGTACGTCGTGTGGTGGTCGACTACCAACTTGGAGCTGACCGATGGCTGTTCCAGAGCTCTGGACGCTGCCCGGGACCTCCTGCAGTTTTTCTACAGCACGAAGGAGTTAATTGGTGGACTGGCCGTGGCCCCGATTTGCATTTTTTTGCATTGTGTGTCCATCGTTTGATGTCGGATGCATGCATGTGACCAGTCGTATTGTGTGGCTTGTGATTTTGTATATCTAGGTTTAGGCGGCGTAGCGTTTTGACATGTATACGGTGAGCTATGGCCAAATCAATGGTTTTGGGCTGGTTTTAGAACAGATCGTGTGCTGCCGCGTGCGACACCTGCTGTGCGCCGCGGTAGGTACTTATGCCATGGACGTGTCATTTTTCATCTCTCTCTGTAGATGGTATTGAAGAATTATGACACTTTGCCTTGTGTCTCCTATACAAACCCTCGCCGTTGTGTACACAAGTGGTGACTTTCGTTACTGTGTGACCTGGCACTGATGCCTAGTCAGCGGTTATGTCGTTAGGAAGCTTCCACGCATATTCTCATGGTATCAGAGCGGTGAGACAGTTCTCGCCGAGCTGCGTAGCAGAGACGCAGCATAGTAACAACAGTGAGAGTCATCGCTGCAGCAGATCCACTGGGACCTGTCCACGACAACTGACTGCCGTCGACCTCACCCACCATAATCACGTGAGAGTGCATCAGTAGCAGTTGCCAGCAATAGCAGGCGATAGCTGTAGTAGGCTATAGAAGCTAGCAGCTGCCGAAATTGAAACTGGCAGCGGCGACAGCAGGCTTCCAAGCGGCGGAGTCGGGTAGTAGTAGCAGCAGTGCGCGGTAGTAATAGTAGCGCCCGACAGTAGTAGCATCAGCGCGTAGCAAGGGCAGTGCGTAACAGTGCTACGCAGTGGCGGTGACAGTAGCATCAACGGCGGCGATAACAGCGCTATGCAGCGGCAGCGGGCAGCAGGAGCGTGCAGCAACAACAGCATTGAGCAGTAGTTGCAGCAGCGTAGCAGAGTAGCAGTGTAGCAGTAACGTAGGAGCAGTACGCGATTACAGCAGTGCGTGACGGCAGGAGTGCGTAGCAAGCGTTGCACATAGCAACAATAGCAATAGCGTGCAGCTGTTGCCACAGCTACACATGCAGCCGCACGGCTGCTACTGCAGGTGCTGACACAACAACAAGAGTAGCTGAGCGGAATCTGCTACAAAACTTCCACGCAACTTCTGCGCAGCTTTTGCACGGCTGCTGTAGAGCGGCCGCCCGTCCGCGCAACAACCGCGAGGCTTGTCAAAAAAAGAAAAAGAAAGGGAGGGCTGTCCTGACGTCTGCATTTTTGTTGATGTCATCAGATGTGTGCTGACATCAGCAAACCCTTGCCAACATCAGCACTTGCCTTAGTCAAGACTTTGGTTGGAAAGTTGAAAAGTCAAAGTTGCCACAGTTTCAACTTCTCGAGAAGTGCTGACGATTCTGTAATATGACCAATTTAACATCCCAGCCCATACTGAGCGCTGACATGGCTCCAACCGGTGATAAGGGAAAAAGACCATTATATCCCTCTTCTTCCTCCTCAAGGGTCGCGAGCCCACGCTCGCAGGCTATTCAGGAATTGCGGAGTTTGCAGGTTGAGATGCGCCGTCTGTAGCAACGCCAGATTGACGCCATCCATACACTCACCAAGCTTCTTCGTGGTCAGTCCATGGCCACACGGCAGACCTCCGAGGGAGCGGTCGGTGTCACACCCTCCACACAGCAGTCAACACCAGCGTCGATGATAGGAGCAGGACGTGACCCGCCATCGCTTGACCCTTGGGATGAGGACCGCGACATGCCAGGCATGGAGCGCAGCTCTCACGAGAGTGAGATTCGTGTGCTTTAGGAGCGTCTCCTTCAGCTCCAGACGAGCTCTCGGCCCCCACACATGACTCGTTCCTTTCTTCCTGAGATTTGATCCTCGCCCGATCTCCACCCAAGTGACTTTCCTCTTCCCGGTGTCTTCCCCATCCGTCGTCCTTCTCAGCCTGCGGTTGCTCTGCATACGGAGCGGCAACCCAAGGATTTCGAGAAACCGCCACCACAGTATGTCAGCGAGGACAGTTCTGACTGTTTGGAGATTCTTTTCCAGGTTTGGGCCACTTCAGAGGGAGTGTGGCCCTACTACCATAGTCCAAATCAGACTACGTCTCAAGCACAAGTGCTGATAGTGGCCAGAGCGATGCACAAACTCCTTTCCGCCATGCCGCGCGAGATCGTCGTTGACTTCTGCTCGTTCCTTGGAGAGGCCGGCACAGGCACAGGTGCTGATCCACGTGGAGGCAGGGACTTGGCATTAGCCTTGCTTGCTATAGAGACGCACGCCACCCGCACCGCCCACATTCGTGCTTTCCACTCCGTTTGCCAGGGACCTGCCGAGTCTGCAGCCGACTACTGGCAACGTGCCATGCGCAACTACACGTGCCTTGGGACCTCACGAGGTACACAACTGTGGGTACTCTGCACAATTATACTCAAGGTTCTCCTTGAGCATGCAGACATCTTCACGAGGTATAGCAACGCTATGCTCGAGCCCTTCTCCACCTCCTTGTACTTTCTTTGGTGGGTGCATCAGCTTTTCCTTCAGGTTACTTCCGCCAATGAGGCAGCCGTTGCTCATCAGGAGAGTACCCTTTCTGCAGCAGTGATCGCGTCACCACCAACACCCCTCCTACAGTCTACTCCATCCTCTGGCATGTCCTCCTCTTTCCCTTCCACCCCGATTACCCTGACTCAGACACAGGGTGTGGTATCAGCAGCACAGGGGAAGAAGGGGAGATGGAGGCCTGGTTCGGGCCAGCAGCAGTCACAGCAGCAGCAATCATTGGGTGGTAGCAATGGACGTTGTGTAGACTGCTACAACTATAGAGGCGCTCATCGCTACACCGAGTGCCAGCAGTCGCTCAACTGGGTGCGGATCAATCGCGGGCTTCAGGCTACGCATGCACTACGGTCTACGTCAAGCAGCACAACCTCTGGACGTGCGGCGACCACGACTACAACAGTTCTCGCTTCATCACCGGCAAGCAGTGGCGACGAGGACCCACGTGACCGCACCATCGCTGAGCTTCGTCACCTTCTGGCGCTTCGCTTTTAGGGAGGTGCGAGTGTGTTTTCACAACCGAGTGCGGGTGGTTCACAGACTGTTTTTTTGTCTGTCCTCGTAGCTGGTGATGACTTGTGTGGGAGGACACAACTGGCATGTGATGACAATGGGCCTGACAGTACCGAATGGATTCAGGAGTCTCACCTTTGTGCCCTTCATCGTTCCCCCTTTCTTGTTGCCCAACGCCCGTCTCAGGCCGAGTGTTGCATTGCCCGTTGTACAATGACGTCCTCCAGTCGTGATCCCGGTGGCACTTGGATCATCGATTCTGGTGCCACTCATCACATGACTTGTCGGCGTAGTGACTTTGTTGTTCTTGGTCCGGTTGCGTCTGTTCGTTCTGTCTGCGCATGCTCTGGTCAGTCCTTACCGGTCCGGGGTGTTGGGGTTGTGTGCTTCCATGCTCTATACGGAACAATGTAACTTTCCAAAGTGTTTTTGGTGCCTGATCTTCAGCTCATTTTACTTTCTGTACGTGCCTGCACACCGATAGGACTCTCCGTGGAGCACACTGCAGACTCCGCGACGGTAAATGCTATTGACACCTATAGCGTTGTCCTTTGTGCCTCTGTTGTGGATGACCTGTATCGCGGTTCTTGGATTTCTCCTCCTCCTTGCTCCCCCTCCCCTCCTACTTGTGTTCTTGTCACTGGTATCCTGTCTGCTGAGCACCAACGATTACTTCATTGTTGTCTATGTCATGTGGGTACCAACACTGTGTGGAAGCTCATTTAGACAGAGCCTGCACTCTGTCTTGATGTGGCTTCTCTCAAGAAGCCGCCAAAGACTGACTATCTTTTCTGCGCTCAGGGTAAGATGCATTGTTGTACCTACCCTGACTCCTATTCTTGTGCACTTCACCCTCTTGAGTTAGTCCATTCGGACCTTCTCTGTCCACTCCCTGTCGAGTCTCTGTCCGATCGGGACCGATATGTCCTGACCTCGACTGATGACTTCACCCGGATGTGGTGGGTCTATAGCTTGCGCCCAAAGAGTGATGCCGCTCTTGTGGTTCATCTCAGGCTAGTGATGGCTGAGAGTCAGTCCCGCCACACGCTGCATACTTTCCGCTCGAATCGCGGTGGTGAGTTTCTTGGCAAGATGGACAGTTTCTTTGCCAAGCACGACATTTTTCACCAGGTCTATGCTCCTGCTACTCCTTAGTAGAATGGTGTATCTGAGCGCTCAAACCGCACCATGGAGGATGTAGTTCGCGGTATGTGGTCAGAGTGCGGTCTGCCGGAGTCCTTCGCCTTTGAAGGCTTTGCCTACCTGAATTGGGTCTGGAACCGCCTCCCGCACGGTCCCCTTCTGGACCACATCACACTGTACAAACTCTAGCTTGGCCACCGTGCTGACATGTGCCTCGCTCATGTCTGGGGGTCCTTGGCTTCTGTGTTGTACACCGAGGATCAGCAGGGGTCCAAGATCTCACCGCACGGTCGCTTGTGTGCCTTTGTAGGCATCTCCACGTATTGGAAGGCCTGACGTTTTTGGGATCTTGCTCGTTGTCACATCGTTGAGTCACGTGACGGGCTCTTCTTTGAGTCTCTCACCTACTGTGATCTCACATCGATCATGTTGATGTCAGTCTCGCACGTTCCCATGTGTGAGGTTTCTTGACGGATGGGGGAGTCTGAGCTTGAGAGCACCTCTCGCCCGGTTGATGTGTCCATTCGAGCTCCCTCCACTTCTCGGTCTCCGGCTCTTGATGACCCAACGATCATCGCTATTGGCCCAGAGACCTCTTCAACACAGCCGGCTTCTACCCCTTTTCCCTCGCACCCCACAGGTGCCCATGCTCCTGTATTTTTATACGCGAGTAATCCTGCCTCTGTGCGTGGTCCTGCCTCACCTGTTCCTACGGTCACACCCAGTCCTGTGTCTCTCACACATGCATCTCCTTGCACAGCATCACCAGCTTCTTTTCCTCAGCCCTCACCAGATGTGGTCATGCCTGTCTTTGAGCCTGAGGTGAGCCCCTTGAGCCCAGGGTACTCATGTGAGCTGGGCGGTCGTCTTCGAACATTTGACTCCGGAGTCCAGCGAGTGTCAAGACCCATACCTAGGCGCTCCACTCGCAGCATCGTGAGTGGCGATCCTGGCACAAAGGCCCTAGGCCTGAGTGTCCGCATTGAGCACACAGAGGTACATCCAGTGTGTCCCGTTGGACACAATCTCGTCACTCACGAGTTTCATATCGCTTGTAATGCAGCAGCTGACCTTTCTGTGTGATATGGTGGAGCGACACGTGATATCTGTCATATGGGTTGGCACTAACATGCGGCGTGCTGACTTCTTGACAAAGGCACTAGCACGCAGGAAATTTTTGGTGGCGATTCGTTCATTTGGGCTTCGTCCCTTGCCTGAGAGTAGTTGAGTATGTGGTGTGTCTGTGTAACAACTGTTTTTGAACTCATTGTTGTACTCGTACCAATGCTGCACGTGTATGGACATGCGAAGCATCGGGTCATGGGGGAGTGTTGTGATTTGTGACGTTCCTGTCGACTTGCACAGTTTATTGTGACCACTCGGCCGTGTGCATCAAGGATCTGCCAGTGCAGATCCCTGATGCGGACCCTGGTGGTACCGGTGTGTTGTCTGGTGGTGGACTACCAGCTTGGAGCTGACCGACGACAGTTCGAGAGCTCTGGACGCTGCCTGAGACCTCATGCAGTTTTCCTACACCACGCAAGAGTTAATTGGTGGACTGGCCGTGGACATGTTGCATGTTTTGGCATAGTGTGTCCGCCGTTTGATGCCGGATGCATGCATGTGACCCGTCATAGCGTCCGGCTTGTGATTATGCATGTCTAGGTTCAGACGGCGTAGCGTTCTAACATGTTTGCACTGGGTTACAGCCAAAAAATGGCTTTGGGCTGGTTTTAGGACAGATCGTGTGCTGTTGTGTGCAGCACCCGCCGTGCGCCGCGGCAGGTACTTATGCCATGGACCTGCCATTTTTCATCTCTCTCTACAAATGCTATTGAGGCATTATGATACTTTGCCTTGTGTCTCCTAGCCAGACCCTTGCCGTTGTGTGCATGACTTGTGGCTGTCGTCACCGTGCGGACATTGGTGGTACCGGTGCGAGAGGACACAGCCGTGCCGCCAGCAAGAAAGATCCAGCCAGTACGACTCTCACCGTCCGGACTGCCAGCCCAGTCAGTGTCAGTGTGTCTTGTTGCCACAACAGACGGCTGTCGACAGAACATGAGGCCTCACAGTGGGGTAGAGACGACATAGCACAGTTCTTGGATCACGAAATCAAAGTGGAGGTGACGTGGCTCTTGAGATAAGTGTGCAAGGAGGTTGACGGTGAACACAATGTCTGGAAGCGTCGTCCTCGTGAGGAACAATAGTGACCCGATGATGCATAAATACGTGGTCACGTCTTCTTTCTCCTCCATCATGGCTGGATCAGAGCTCTTCTGACCGTTAGGCGACATGGGTGAGGATGCGCTCGGCGCGAGGGATAGGTCCTTAACCAAGTGTCCAGACAAGGTCTGGACGTAAGCGGCCTGGTAGACATAAAGTATAACCATATAGTGATCATGCTCAAGCTCCATCTCCAGAAAGAATCATGCTGATCCGAGGTCCTTCATCTGGTAGGCAGCATGTAACATATCCTTGACCCGTTGGATGGTAGCTACATCCGACGAATCGATGAGCAGGTTGTCGACATAGCCCAAGGGCGCCACATCCGAGAAGCGTACGACTCTCCTGGTTCTAGCAGTGCGGTGACAGCTTCAGGCCATAAAGGGCCTTCCGTAGCTTCCAGACCTTGCCGGAGCCATCGTCAAGGCCTGGAGGCTGCACCATGTAGAGCTTCTTGCCCTCCAGTGAGCCATGGAGAAAGGTGTTGCTTACATCCATCTGATGCAGTTCCCACTCGTGCTGTACAACCAGGATGAACAACGCTTGACTAGTGGAGAACCGGCCGACCGGGGCAAAGATCTGGTCATAGTCGATCCCAGTGACCCGAGCAAACCCCTTGGCAGTAAGACGAGTCTTGTACTTGTCCAGGGACCTGTCTGGCTTCCACTTTTGCCGGCGAATCTACTTGGCGTCGATGACCTTGCGACCCGAGGGGAGGTCGACAAGCTCGTAGAATTGCTGTTGCCGAAAGGCGGCAAGCTCATCGGCGCTTACAGCCTCCCAGCGAGCGACCTCGGGAGACGCCCGAGCCTCACGTAGGGTGGCTGGGTCCTCTGGTGGCTCCGTGGGGCATACAATAAGGACATGTGCATCCCGTGCTCATGGTGGTATACGCGTTAGCGTGGCTGCGACGGCATACTGGTGCTCTTGATGGAGCAAGGCATAGTCCAAAGCTGACCCTGGATGTAGGTCAGTGGTGATTGATTGCGTGGCCAAGCCAAGTGCCTTGGTGCCGCGGTCCTCACTCATGACTGTGGAAGTGGGTGTGACAGTAGGCAAGGAGCCTCGTGGGGTGACAAGAGATCGTGGCACAAGAGGGCGTGAGGGGACGGCCTGAGTGCCCACTTTCTGCCTAGGTCAAAGGCCCCCACCCAGACCACGTGTGTAGCGCACCGACACGGTTGGGGCAGTCGGCCCAAAGGAGCTGGCGGACGTGGACGGATCAGCTGGCCTGGAGGGGTTGTCGGACGTGGTGGAGGCAGTCGGTCTGGAGGGGCTGTCGATCATGGATGGGTCAGCCGGCCTGGAGGGGTTGGCGGACATAGACGGGACAGCTGGCCCAAAGGGGCTGGCAGACACGGATGGGGCAGTCGGCTTGGAGGGGCTATCGGACAGGGACGGGGCAGCTAGCTTGGAGGTGCTGGCGGACACAGATGGGGCAGCCGGCCTGGAGGGGCTAGCGGACACGGATGGGGCAGCCAGCCCGGAGGGGCTGGCGGACACAGACGAGGCAGCCGGCCCGAGGGGCTGGCTGACATAGACAGGGCAGCCGGCGGGGAGGGGCTGGCGGACACGGATGGGGCAGCCGGCTCGGAGGGGCTGGCGAACAGAGACGGGCCAGCCGTCTTGGAGGGTCTCGCCAACAAAGACGGGACAGCCGGACCAGAGGGGCTGGCGAACACAGACAGGCCAGCCGTCTTGGAGGGGCTCGCCGACAAAGACGAGGCAGCCGGCCCGGAGGGGCTGGCAGACACGGACGGGTCAGCCTGTATAGAAGGACCTGCGGGCGCAAACGATGGGACGCCCGGACGCGACTGGACAGAGGACAGACCCACCACTCCCCCACCCGACGGAAGAAACATCGACGCAACGGAGCGAACGAGGTTGCAGGAAAACAGGTTCTCAAAGAGGGCGTCCCGAGACTCAACGATGGATTGCCGGGTGGGATCCGATAAGCGCCATGCCTTGGACTGATGCGAGACGCCAAGGAAGGTGCAGGGACGGCCGCGAGGCTCGAGCTTGCTACCCTTGTGTGGGACAGGTAGCCACACAATGGCTATGCAGCCTCAGACACGGGCCGGACGGAGGTCGGCTCGTTCTCCACACCAGTGCTAGTTTGGCGTAGATTGACAGGGAATGGGTCCATGGGGAATCCATGTAGTTCATGGCCTCGAAGTAGAAGTCATTAGAGAGACCGGACTCGACCCGCACAGTGCGGATGGCGTCAGCCATGGTGCAGTTGCATCGCTAAGAGACGCCATTCTTGGCTGGCATGTAAGGCGCTGACGTCTCATGATGGATGCCATGGGAGGTGAGGAAGAGTGTGGTCTCTCCCATAAACTCACCCCTACGATCAGAATAAAAGCAGCGGAGGGGAAAACCACACTCGCGTCCAGCACAAACAAGCCAGTCCCAAATGGTGGGAGCGACATCGCTCTTTTGCCGAAGGCAGAAGACTCGGCAATAGCAAGAGTAGGCATTCGTCAGTGTCAAGACTCTACGACTGTGCTCTCTGACGGACTCTGTCGGGAGGGGACCCATGACACCCGAGTGTACCAAGTTGAGCGGGGCGGTCGCACGAGAGGCAGATATGGGATAGGCGGAATGGTACGTCTTTTCCTTAGCATAATCAATGCACTAGGTGGGACACGACAGAGGAAAGGAGGCTGGAGCAAGGCATGTGGTTGGCTGCATATCAAGCATGCTATTGACAACGGCAGAGTGGACGTGACGAAGGCGGCAATGTAGGAGACGTATGTGCTGCGGAGAGAGTGCACTAGTAACCAACATGTGGCAAGTGTTGGCCGATGAGGAGGAGACAAAGGTAGAAGTGGACAGGCGAGGGACATGCCACAAGTTGCGACAGGCGGTGGCATGCAGAACGACATTATCTAATAGACGCAACAACACAGTGCCAATGCCACGCGAGTGTAGAACATCCATGCTCATGCAATCATGGGTTGTGACAAACAGGAGGCTGAGCTTAAGGTCAAGGAAGAAGAGGACATGAGTCACGAAGACATTACCAGCAAGACCACAGAACTGAACAATGCTGAAACGACAAACAGGTAACACCTAACAAGAATCAGTTCGAACGTCGGAGACATTGGTGACGGGACCAAGGACACTGAAGGCCTCACGCAAGGCTGTCATGTGATGTGTGGTTCCAGAGTCGATGGTTCAGGTCTCTGGCGGATCCTGGACCGGTGTGGCCAGGTCGCTTACAGTCACATGACAGTGGGTGAGCGACGGGAACGCGATGGACGGAGGTGCGAACCAGGACTGCCAGTCATCCAGCCAGGCGGAATCATCACGAAGTGGAGTGAGTGGGAAGGGCACAGCGGAGGATGGAGTGGACGAAGATCCAGGGCATGACTACAACACAGACTCTGTCATGCAGGGTAGGAGAGTGGAACTAGCGAGGAAGCAACTAGCACTTCCTTGGGGAGGAGGGCGAGGAAGGCCGAGTTGGAGTGCGATGAACTGCTCCAACTGATGCTTGCGGGTGAAGGGTTTGACGGAGTAGACTGACTATAGTGTGACGGCCTCGGAGCCCAAGAAGGAGGAGGAAGATGCCGGTGACAGAGGAGCGGGCGCGGACGGCTGTGGAGGATACTACGGTGGAGCCATCGCAAGCGGCGTGGATGCAGCAAGAGTAGCAACACTCATGGTAGAGGTGGCAAGGCAACGCTCATGCTGGCGACACATGGTGGCAATGACGCCAGCCTTGTCAGTCAGGAGCGGACATGTATACCACCCGTGTCCTGGCTGGCCACAGTTGTGACAGAGACAGTGACTGGGCGTGGAGTCCTTATGGGCGCAGTCAGACAGGGTACGTGTTCCTGCTTGGTGGCACAACAGTGTTGTGACATAGTGGCAAGCAGGGTTGTATTGCACGTATCTCATTAGGGGCTGCATATGTTGCTCTGGGGGCTAGGGCTGCTGAGGTCGTGTGGCTACGACGTGGGTTTTGTGAGTTGTGTCAGTTGGTGCCTTGCGTCGTTTTGTGCTGTGACAACCAAAGTGCTCTTGCCATTGCAAAGGACTCTAGTGTGTTTCATGGTAGCCATTCATTCATGGTGGCCATTCATTCATGGTGGCCATTCATTCATTCATTCAGGCGAGGGGCTTTGCCCCTCACCTGAGAGTGGCTGAGAGTGGGGTGTGTGAGCATGGACTTGTCCCCAGAAATGATAAGGCAGAAAGTTTCACATAGTGCAAGCTCGAAAGCCATGATTTTCTGTAATAAAGAACTAACCTTCTTCTCTCAAGGACACATTGATCAGCTATCAACACCATGTGACAACATCATTGATGATGTAATTGGCATGTATGGCGGCCATGCTACTAAGTAGTGCCGAGTCATTTTTCCTATGTTGGTTCTGTCCATCACGCAACCAATGGGGTTCACCATCATGCAGATCAATGACCTATGTGCATGAAGTGATTGGCCTGAGGCCAGTGTGTAACGTTTACACGCAAAAATCTCCTCACACAATCCGCAGACATCACAACACTGACAACCAGGACAAGAGCCCAAAATACCACTTGCTTGGAGAAACAACATGGGGAAGCAACAAGGGGAAGATTGTGTGTGAAAGTGCATGAGTACACATAACTCAGGTACATCTTGGAGACATGATAGGCCCACTGCATGCACATAATCTATAAACACATTGCTAAGAGTGCCTACTTAAGGAAGTTTAGTGGCAGCTTTGTTGTGTCCTCCCAAACAACGTGATACATGGTACATGGCGTGATGCATCATCATTGATGATTAAGGTAGATTATTGAGTCATCTTGCAGATTATGTTGGCAGAAGAAATCTTGTTGAAGCAAAAAACATTGTTTTGTATTAGGCACGTTCTTCAAAATCTTACACTAAAGCTGTACACGGTGTAATTGAATGATTTTTCCAATACAGTGGATTTGGAACCTTCATTTGATGTATTTTCCTAAAATGAAAATTGGTCTAGTCTTCAAACTCCTCCTTTAAACAAAATCATTTCAAACAAGAATATAAACACCTCCTGTATCAAATGAGTAAGGTATTGATTTATGACTGTAAAAACCCAATGTAGACTCTATGAGCACTATTTCTGGTTGGTTGTCATTGTTCACTTTAGTAAATTATGCAACCTTAGGTGTGTGTCAGAAACTGTGCCCGGGAGGTGGCAGTTCCAACGCGGCCTGAAGGGTCTTCACTTGTGTTCACGCCTTTTTGTTTTGTTTGAGTTCTGAGTCTAAGCGTGAGCTTTCTGGTCGCCTCACGCTTAGTTTGTAGGACACAGTTGCGAGATAGTCACTTTTGCAAAGGGAATAGCAAAGATTTGCATTAGCTTTTAGACACGGACCTGAACTGACGAGTTATAGGGCTGTTCACAAGATTCCCAACGCACCAAACTGCGTGCAATTTGGATCACCGTATCTCCTGCTATGTCAGCTAAAGCACGACACCCCAATCCATGTCACCCCCATAAATCAAGGACCCATCAAAACATGAAGGACCCATCAAAACGCCTTTCCGGAGGTGCAGATATCCCTTCACATAGTGGGCGTGTCCCCTTTGCCTTTGGGGTGTACTTTGATGAGTTAATCATCGACTTTGGTGATGGGGATTGATGTGGTTCGAAAACTGTCCACGGACCTGCAGTCAGAATTTTGACCAAGTCCTCGAGTAACAAACTGTACTATTGAGTTTCGGACTCCAAGCTAGGATTTTGGCCAAGTCCCTTAGTAACAACCTACACTACTGGTTCCGGTGGATCTCATCCACTGGACGCCTCGGTAGTCTTGCGGGACTAAGTAATAAGATAAACATTTGTTATTCATTCCGGTGGATTTTCCACCGACAATCGAACTGTGGCCAACTCCCTCAGCTGCGGCGCACACCCCAACTTTGGAAGCCCATGTCTTCCTCTTCACTTATCGGATTCTAGTAAAACAAATTCCACCAGATTCAACAACTTGTTTCAATTCAGGAAGCTCAATCCAATCTGGACTTGGAGCAGTCCTCAAGCAACTAGATTAAATTGCAAGGATTTCCTCCTCAAGCGGCTTGTCGACGCCTCTCGGTGGCGCCTCGGGCATACTAAGGGGAAAAGATACAACATTCTCCCCCTTGCACCTTCCATGCCTGCTGCTCCTGCTTGTTCTCACTCATCTTTCAGTGCGTCCTCCAGTCCTTCATAGCTGCTCATTCCAAGTCTGGCCACGGTCATCATATGCCAATACACTGGTTGCGCTTTGGTGAAGTAATCGGCAAGCATGTGACACGTGTTGTACTGCTGCAGCACCACATGTCCGTTTTCCACCATGTCACATCCATAATGGTAATGCACATTGATGCGCTTTGTCCTCCTGTGCTGCGTTGGGATGTAAGCCTTCAAGATAGCTCCGGTGTTTTCCCCCTAAACCACTGTTGGCTCTTGTTGCGCCACGTCCAGCTCCCCAAGCAACTTACAAAGCCACACTGCCTCCTTGACCGCTTCGGCTAATGCAATGTACTCTGAATCTACTGTGGAGGTGACGATGCAGTCTTGCTTTCTACTACACCATGAGACTACTGCACTAGCAAGGAGGAACACATTGCCGGATTTAGACTTCCGCTTGTCCACATCGCCAGCGCAGTCTACATCCATGAAGCAGACCATGTTGGAGTAATGCTCCTCACCATGGCAGGAGTGACTCCAAAAAGGAATACCAGAAAGATAAGCCAAGGTGGCTTAGTGGTTAATGGTGTCCACCTATAGAGGCAGGGGCCCGGGTTCAAGTCCCACAAGATCAATTTCTGCCTTGCCTCAAGGGAGGTGGAAAACAGATGCCAGGAAGCTAGGTCAACCTCCAGAGTTCCTGTTTAAGTTTCTAGAAGGCCAGGAGAGGGTCCAGGAAGGTGGCAGACCTTCTAGAAGGGGTGACTTGTCCTATAAGGCATCTAGAGGTGTTTTGGTCTTCTAGACACCTTCCCTCCTACTAGAAGCAAGTTGAGGAATCTAGGAAGGGGCAGAAGCTTCTAGAGGAGGGAAGGGATGCCTTCCTAGGTGGGGAAAAGGATAGCGTACCAATAGACACTCTAGAAGCCATAGAATCTACTAGGAAGCTTCAAATCTGGCATGCTTTGGTGTTCTGGAAAGCTTAGATCAGTGGCTATAAAATTCCATTGCTTGTGAGCCTTGATCAAGTGTACATTCCCAGTCAATTCAGGCCAAAACTATTGCCACAATCTCTGACCAGTTTTCTGCCATCCTTGGAACCAGTTGCCTCCACAGTTTCAGTCTTTCCAAAAATAGTTGGTGGTGTGAATCAGCCATTGTTAGGGACCCTCCAGGGTGCACACTCACCCTCAGGTCAACAAAGGGTTATGGGCCCACACCTCTAAGGGGTTTAAAGCCAGCTTGATTTAACGCTTCCAACAGCAAGACATGGCAACCAGCAAGTAAGAGAGCAACAACGTTGTCCTTAAGTTTGATGGGACAGGTTTTGCCTTGTGGAGGTGGCAGTTTGAGGTCTTCCTCAACAACAAGGGACTACTTGAGCTCATAAAATGTTATGAGACTGCTCCGCCGGAGAGTGCAACGGCTCAGGTGAAGGAGGCATACAAGAAGCGCAACAAAAAGGCGTTGGCGCTCCTTATGTTTGCGTTATGCCAACCACAACTTGGGCACATCCAAGGATGCACCCTGGCCGCAGATGCATGGTCAAAACTCTGCTCCATCTACCAGTCAAGCAACCTTGCCAATCAACTCTTTATTCTCAAACGGCTTGTCACCCTCCGAGCCAACGAAGGCGAAAACATCATGGAGATCATGCAGCAGATTGAGTCGCTCGCAGCGGAGTGCGTGGCCACTGGTTGGGAGGTCGACTCTCAGTTACAAGCTATGATCCTCCTTCTGGCCTTGCCGGACAGTTGGAGTCCCATGATCAGAGTCCTTGGTGGCTAGCCTTTGGACGAGCTGAAGTACCCGAAGGTTGCTGAGTACGTCTGCAATGAGTGGATGCGACGTGGCGGTTGAGAGAGTGTAGCGGCATCAAGTTCAGCTTACACGGTTCATCCTCAAAGTGGAGGCCAAGGCGACAAGTGGAAGGGTACCAAACAGGGCACCAAGAAGGGTAACAAGGAGGGGGAGTGCTTCAACCGCGGCAAGGAGGGGCACTACGCGCGCAACTGTCCCAAGAAGAGAACAGATCGGTTGCAGCGGGGCGGGAAGAAAGATGAGCACGCCCTTATGGCGTACAACTCCACCAACTTGAAGGATCCGGGAGTTGCTGACATTGACTCCGGATGAGGCCGGCACACGCAATGCAACAGGACGGCATTCGTCGCCTACGGCGCCTCGGAGAGACGCATGATGGTGGCCAATGGGAAAAGAGAGGTGGCCGCCGGTAAGGGTAACGTCCGCATTGAGTCAATTGTGCATGACAAACCTGTCACGAGCACAATCTACAATGTGCTCCATATGCCCAACTTTGGGGCAAACCTGCTCTCCGTTAGCCGCCTTACCGACAAGGGACTTGAGGTGCTCTTCACAAAGAAGGAGACCGTCATCCGCAAGGAGGGAAAAGGTGAGGTGATTGCGCGTGCCAAGAGGGAGGACGACTTGTACCTGCTACGCGCGAAGATCCTCAGCAGTCGGGTGGGGTCCAACGCCGCCAATCTTGCAACGAAGGATGGAGGAGACCTGGACCTATGGCACCGCCGACTCTGCCACATTTCTCCATCGACAGTGAAGGAGATGGCTAAGAGGGAAGTGGTGCGGGGTCTCCAAATCAGCGGCCTTGATGGAACCAAGGAGACCGTGTGTGAGCCATGCATCATTGGCAAATCAACGCGGCAGCCGTTTGTGGCCAAGGGGACGTGTGCATCGGCAAAACTGGCCGTGGTACACACGGATGTATGTGGACCGCTTGAGAGATCCATTGGCGGAGCTCGCTAATTCCTCACCTTCATCGATGACCACAGCCAAAAACTATACCTCTACCCAATGAAGCGGAAGAACGAGGTCCTTGCGTGCATGCAGGAGTTGGTGGCAGATGTGGAGCGACAAACAGAGTTGAAGGTGAAGGCGTTCCGGAGTGACAACTGTGGTGAATATGCGGGGTGCCTTGGGTGGATGAAGAGCGAGGGGATTGAGTGGTAGAAAATAACTCCACACTCCCCACAACAGAATGGCATCCCAGAGAGAGTGAATCGCACAATCCTTAACATGGTGCGATCCATGTTGAGTGACGCCGGCTGTACACAACGGTATTGGGCGGAGGCGGCAAGGACAGTTGTGTACATCATGAATATCATGCCGACCAAGCCGCTGAAGGACAAGGAGAGCAAGGCGTGGAAGACGTCACAAGAGGTGTGGAGCGGGAGGAAGCCAGCGGTGGGTCACCTTCGCACGTTTGGTTGTGTTGCACATGCAATAGTGCAGGCACGTGAGGGACGGAGCAGGCTGGAACCGCGCACCCGTCGGTGTTTTTTCCTTGGGTATGAGAGCGGAAGCAAGGCGTACCGAATCTTTGACCCAAGGAGGCAGCATATTGTGTAGAGTTGTGACGTCACGTTCGACGAGAAAAGCCGTTGGACGGACAAGGAGGCAGGTCTCTTCAAGAGGGGGGAGTGGTTTCCACTCCTTGAGGGGGAGACACCGGAGGACGTGAATGAGGGTGATGTCCTCGCAGCAACACCAGCCGGAGAGAATCACCCGAGCGATGGGCGACCAGCAGAATTTGTTCCGGCCAGTTCAGATGAAGAATCTGAAGCACCAGAGATGGACGTGGAGGCGGGGAGTCGACCGATGTCTCCAAGGTCTCCAAGAGAGGGGGAGCAGGCGCTTGGAGAGGATGGCGTCGAAAGGGGACAGCAACAACAACAACCACCTCAAGAGCCTCGCACGAGCAACCGTGTGCGAAGAAGGACAAAAAGGTATGATGCCGACAAGGGCATCTGGACAGGGTTTGCACAAGTCTTCTTCACGCAAGAGGAGCGTGAAGGTGGCACTACACAAGAAGGATGGGGTTGAGTGGGAGGGAGCAATAAAATGTAAGCTCGCCTCACATGAGGAGAAATGCTCCTGAGTTGGAGATGAAGCATGGAAAACTGCCATGGGTGATGCGCAAGGGGGAGATTGTTGGAGTAATGCTCCTCACCATGGCAGGAGAGACTCCAAAAAGGAACACTAGAAAGACAAGCCAAGGTGGCTTAGTGGTTAATGGTGTCCACCTATAGAGGCAGGGGCCTGGGTTCAAGTCCCACAAGATCAATTTCTGCCCTGCCTCAAGGGAGGTGGAAAATAGATGCCAGGAAGCTAGCTCAACCTCTAGAGTTCCTCTTTAAGTTTCTAGAAGGCCAGGAGAGGGTCCAGGAAGGTGGCAGACCTTCTAGAAGGGGTGACTTATCCTACAAGGAATCTAGAGGTGTCTTGGTCTTCTGGACACCTTCCCTCCTACTAGAAGCAAGCTGAGGAGTCTAGGAAGGGGCAGAAGCTTCTAGAGGAGGGAAGGGATGCCTTCCTAGGTGGGAAAAAGGGCAGCCTAGCAATAGACACTCTAGAAGCCATACAATCTGCTAGGAAGCTTCAAATATGGCATGCTTTGGTGTTCTGGAAAGCTTAGATCAGTGGCTATAAAATGCCATTGCTTGTGAGCCTTTAGCAAGTGTACATTCCCAGTCAATTCAGGCCAAAACTATTGCCACACTCTCTGACCAGTTTTCTGCCATCCTTGGAACCAGTTGTCTCCACGGTTTCAGTCTCTCCAAAAACAGTTGGCGGTGTGAATCAGCCATTGCTTGGGACCCTCCAGGGTGCACACTCACCCTCAGGCCAACAGACCAGACGCAAAGGGTCCGACCGCCCTTTGCCGTCAAACCACTAGCACGCGTGCTGCATTGCCTGCAAGTACTTGAGGATGCGCTTCACCACCTTCCCATGTTGTGGTCCTGGATCAGCCACGTACCTGCTCACTTGGCCCACCACGTAGACCATGTCTGGTCAAGTCACCACCATGGCGTACATGAGGCTGCCATCGTCCATTGGTAGGGCACCCCTGCCATATCCTCCCGCTCATCTTTTGTCTGCGCCGCCATTGCTGGACTTAGTTCACAGGTCGTGGACACTGGAATGCCAACTGGTTTGCAGTCCTCCATGCCATACCGCTTCAACACCTTGGCCACGTGTTTGGCCAGTCCCAAGTAAAGCGTGCGCGTCCTCCGGTTCCGTGTGATGCTCCTCCCGAGGTCGTACTCTAGCTCCCCCATGTCCGACATCTAGAATCTGTTGCTCAGCTTATCTTTCAAATGTTGTAGGCTCGGCAGATCTTTCGAGCACAAAATCAGGTCATCAACGTAGAGTGCAACAATCTGATGGAGCTTCTTGTGGCGCCCCACGTACTCGTTGTGATTGGACTCACATCGCTTGAAGCCAAGTTGTACCATGAAGCTCTCTATCTGTTGGTAGCCCATACAAGGACATCTGTAGCTTATACACCTTACCCTCTGGTGCATCCACCCCCTCTGGCACCTCCATGTACCGTACCAGCATTTAAAAGGTTCTCAAACTAGTGATCTTAGGCCTTTTTTGAGTTTTTGTGTGTTTATGGTCGGGTTTTAAGAATTTGTGTGTATTTGAGTGATTGCCCATGTTGTCTTTTTTTTTTTTCCCCTGTAGCCGGTGCACGTCCACAAGGTGGATTGGGTGTGGGCTGCGGAACTCGAGTTTGGCGAGCTCCATGGCTCACGCATCGGACGCGAGAGCCGAGGAGCTCACCAAAGCACGCAGCAGACTATGGGCCGCGGAGCTCACCAATGGCGAGCTCCGCGGACCTTGCAATCACGGGGGGGGGG
>SZWC01007269.1:109535-120676 GCA_023375785.1 Penium margaritaceum | reverse complement strand
AATCGTGCCTTGACAGCTAACTATGCATCATTTTGACAACGTTGACATTCCTCACTACGAACACGACAAATTCATGACGAAGAATGTACATCAGACAACTTTGGAGGTGCAAACCATCACAACAGACATCACAGGTAAGCAAGGTGAGGAGATAAGTGTGATGATCCATTGACCTTTTCATGTCCGGATGATGTAAGGAGACATCATTTCCCAACTGAGAAGATGTGTGGAAGCTTCCTAGCGACACAGCCGTTGACTGGTCATCATTGTCTAGTCAGACAGTGACGACACTCACAAGTCGTGCACACACCGGCAAGGATCTGGCTAGGAGACATAAGGCAAAGTGTCAGTAATGCTTCAATAGCATTTACAAAGATAGATGAAAAATGACAGGTCCATGGCATAAGTACTTGCCGCGGCGCACGGCAGGTGTCGCACGCAGCAGTGCAAGATCTGTGCTAAAACCGGCCCAAAACCATTGTTTTGCCTGTAACTCTGCGCAGACAAATCAAAACGCTATGCCATGTGAACCTAGACGTGCAAAATCAAAATCCGGACGCTACGACTGGTCACATGCATGCATCCGACATCAAGCGGTGGACCTACAATACTAAAACATGCAAATTGGGCCCACGGCCCACCGATAAACTCCTCTATGCCACACAAAAACCACAGAATGTCCCGGGTAGCTTCAAGAGCTCTGGAACGGTCGTCATTCAGCTCCAGGATGGTAGTCCGCCACCAGATGACGCACCGGTACCTCCACGGTTTGTATCAGGGATCTGCACGAGTATGGACACGGCCGAGTGGTCATAGTATACTGTACAGGTCGACAGAAACATCACAAATCACAACACTCCCCCGTGACCCGATGGTACGCATGTCCATACATGTGCAGCACTGAAACAAATACAAAAAAATTGCAACGACAAATGTGACACGAACACGGACACAACCCACACTCAACCACTCTTCGGCAAGGGGTGAAGTCCAACAGAACAAATGGCCACCAGGAACTTTCCGCGTGTTAGTGCCTTTGTCAGGAAGTTAGCACACTGCATGTCAGTGCCAACCCAAATGACGGAGATCACGTGTCGCTCCACCAAATCACAAACGCAGTGGTGCTCAACCGCAATGTGCTTCGTGTGGGCATGAAAGACACCACAGTTCTCCACAATGGGAAGAGCACTATGCTTGTTGCAGCGAAGCACAATGGCGGGTCTTGTCTGGCCAAGCTCATGGAACAAGCGCTGCAGTCATACCGCCTCAGGAACCCCTGCACCCAGAGCAACGTACTCTACCTCCGATGAGCAAAGTGCAATGCAGCCTTGCTTCTAGCTGCTCAAGGACACAGCAATCCGACGGAGTAGGAACACGTAACCAGTGCGAGTGCGTCCATCTAGGCTCCAGGCCCAGTCGCTGTCGGTGTAGCCATCAAGGACCACCGAACACTTCCGGCAAAAGCAGAGTCTGAGGTATGGTGTGGAGACCACGTGCCGCACCACTCGCACAGCCGCATGAAGGGCTCTAGCGCTTGGATCCTGCAAAAACTGGGCAAGGAGGATGACGGCAAATGCAATGTCACGATTTGTGACGGTGGCCAGGTGTATCAGAGATCCCATGAGATGGAGGTACAAGGTGACATACACTTTCTCCCCCAGTTGTGTGGGATTGTCAACCTTCAGGGCATCCTGCTGGTCAGGTGTAAAAGGTGTGGAAGCCATGGGCACTGGCCGAGAAGGTTACTTAAGCGCTCCCCCACAACACGTGCGTATCTCACCTGATGCAATAGTAAAGTACGACGTCTGCAGTCTCGTACGATCTCCATGCCAAGAAACACAGCTGCACGACCAAGGTCCTTCATCCTATAGGCAGTCTCGAGGACAACCTTAGCCTCCTTTACAACCTCCAATGAAGGAGATGCGATCAGAAGGTCGTTGACAGAGACCACAAGGGTAGTGAATTGCTCAGGCGTCTATCGGATGAAAAGAGAGGGATCTGCCACGCTCTGTACATATCCCGCACAAGTCAGGTTGCTAGTGATCACCTGGTTCCAACACCGAGGAGAATGCTTGAGGCCGTACAAGGACTTGCGCAAGCGCCAAACCTTATCACCATCCTCAAATACGGGTGGGTGAGCCACGTACATCTCCTCTTTCAGAGAGCCATGGAGGAACGCATTGTTCACATCCATCAAGTGCAATTCCCATTCATGCTGAGTCAGTACACCGAACAGAGGTCGAGCTGAGGTCATGCGGCCGACAGGGGCAAATGTGTCACTGTAATTGATGCCCTCAATCTGAGAGTAGCCCTTGATGACCAAGCGAGCCTTCTGGCGTTTGAGTGAGTCATCCTGCTTCACTTTCTTGCGAAAGACCCACTTGACCTGAATAGCCTTCCTCCCAGGTGGAAGGTCGACTAGCTCGTAAACTCCGTGCTCTCGGATGGCGCGGAGCTCATCCTCGCAAGCAGCACGCCAAGCGTCACCATCCTGTGACAAGAGAGCTGCCCTGAGTGTGCCCGGGTCAGACGCCATAGAGGGAGAGCTCTACGTGGCAAGGCGCACGCCTTAGTGCTAGGTCTGACGACCACAAGATTGGCTGCTGCATCACAAGCGATATGAAACTCGTGAATGACGAGGTCGTGTCCTACGGGACACGCTAGATGTACCTCCACGTGCTAAGTGCAGAAACTCACGCCTAGGGCCTTAGTGCCGGGATCACCACTCACAATGTTGCGAGTAGAGCGCCTGGGTACGGGACCAAACACTCGCTGAGCTCCGGAGTCCAAAGGTTGAAGGCGACCGCCAGGCTCACAGGAGTAATCCGGGCTCGAGGGGCGCACCTCAAGCTCAGGAACGGGCACAATCGCAGCTGGGGAGGGCTGAGGCAAGGGAGCTGGTGATGCCGTGCGAGGAGATGCAAGTGTGGGAGACACGGAGCTCGGTGTGACAGTAGGAGCAAGTGAGGCAGGTCCATGCACAGAGGCAGGGGTACCGGCCCACACATGTGCGGTCTCAAGAGTACGCACAGGTATAGAATCATGGGCACCTGNGACCGCCAGGCTCACAGGAGTAATCCGGGCTCGAGGGGCGCACCTCAAGCTCAGGAACGGGCACAATCGCAGCTGGGGAGGGCTGAGGCAAGGGAGCTGGTGATGCCGTGCGAGGAGATGCAAGTGTGGGAGACACGGAGCTCGGTGTGACAGTAGGAGCAAGTGAGGCAGGTCCATGCACAGAGGCAGGGGTACCGGCCCACACATGTGCGGTCTCAAGAGTACGCACAGGTATAGAATCATGGGCACCTGTGGGGCGTGAAGAGGCAGGGGTAGAATCTGGTGGAGAGATCTCTGGACCAGTAGCGAGGATTGTTGGGTCATCAAGCGCCAAAGAAGTGGAGGGAGCTCGAACGGACACATCAGCCTGGCAATCGGTGCTCGCAGGCGTAGACTCCCCCATCCGTCGAGAAACCTCACACGTGGGAACATGTGTGTCTAGCAGCGACGTGATCAAAGTCAGATCATGGTAGGTGAGGGACTCAAAGAAGAGCGCGTCACAGGTTTCAATCATGCGATGACGAGCAGGGTCACAAAACCGCCATGCCTTTGATCGCAGGAAAACACCGACAAAGGCGACGCCATGGAGAGACCTTGGACCCCTGCGAGTACTTGGTGTACCACACTAAAGCCAAGGATTTCAGACGTGAGCAAGGTGCAAGTCAGCACGATGGCCGAACTAGAGCTCATACGGTGTGACGTGGTCCAGAAGAGGACTGTGCGGGAGGTGGTTCCAGACCCAAGTCATGTAGGCAAAGCCTTCAAAAGCGAAGGACTCCGGAAGACTGCACTCAGACCGCAAGGTGCGAACCGCATCTTCCATGGTGCGGTTCCAGCGCTCAAAAACACCGTTCTGTTAAGAAGTAGCATGAGCGGAGACCTCGTGAAAAATCCCATGCTCGGCGAAGAAGCTGTCCATCTCGCCAAGGAACTCGCCGCCGCGATCCAAGCGGAAGGTGTGTAGCGTGTGCCGAGACAGACCCTCAGCCCTCACTAGCCATGGACGAACTGCGAGAGCGGCGTAAGTCTTCTGGAGCAGGCTGTAGACCCACCGCATCCGTGTGAAGTCATCAATCAGGGTCAAGACATATCGACCTCGACCAAACGGAGACTTGACAGGTAGGGGACCAAGAAGGTCCGAATGAACTAACTCGAGAGGGAAAAGTGCGTGTAAACAGGAGTCAAGGTAGGTAAAACGATGCATGTTTCCCTGAGCGCAAAAGAGGCAGTCGGTTTTGGGCAGGTTCTCGAAAGAAGTCGCGTCAAGACCGAGGGTGGGCTGTGTTCGAATGAGCTTTGACACATTATCAGAGCCTACATGACACAAGAAGTGATGAAGCAATCGCTCGTGCTCAGAGGACAGAACACCAGTGACGAAAACACAAGCGGAAGGGGACGGGGAGCGAGGAGCACAAGTTTGAGAGACACGATACAGGTCATCCACAACAGAGGCACGAAGGACAACGCTACGAGTGTCAAGAGAAGTCACAGTGGCGGACTCTACAGTGTGCTCCACAAAGAGTCCCATCAGTGTACAAGCATGTACAGAAAGCAAGCAAAGCTCCAGGTCAGGCACAAATAGCACCTCTGAAAGATACAAGGGGCCAGACAAACCATCGAAACGGACAACCCCAACACCCTGGATTGGCAAGGACTGACCAGAGCCTGTACGGACAGAACGAACAGATGCAACAAGTCCAAGAACAACAAAATCACTGCGACGACAGGTCATGTGATGAGTGGCATCGGAGTCGATGATCCAAGTGCCACCGGAATCACGAGTAGAGGACGTCGCTATACAACGGGCAACGGAACACTTGCCCTCGGATGGACGCTGGGTAGTAGGTGGGGAGGAACGACGAGGGCACAAAGGTGAGACTCATGAATACAATCGGTAGTTTCAGGCCCATCGTCATCACATGCCGACTGTGCCCCCCCCCCACACGAGTCATTCCGAGCCACAAGAGCAGACAAACAGACAGTCGGTGAACCACCCAGCTGTGACAACACACTCGCACCTCCCCAAAAGCGAAGCGCTAGAAGGTGTCGGAGCTCGGCGATAGTGCGGTCACGTGAGTCTGGATCGCCTCTAGTCACCGCTGGTGAAGCGGGAACTACTGCAGTCTTGGTCGTTGTGCGCCCGGAGGATGTGCTGCTTGACGTAGACCGTAGTGCGTGCGCAGCCTGGAGTCCGTGAGTAATCCGCGCCCAGTCAAGCGGCTGCTGGCACTCGGTGTAGCGATGGGCACCTCCACAATTGCAACAGTGAACAGAGTGTCCACTACTACTAAGCGGAAGTCGACGACGCTCTTGTGCGGCATGGCGTAAAGAAGTCCGCGCATCGCCCTAGTCGGCATGTGATGACGGCTGCTACTGGCCCGAGCCACGCCTCCGTCGCCTCTTCTTTCCCGGTGCCGCTGCCGCGACGTCCTGTGTCTGAGTTGGTGTAATCGGGGCACAAGGGGAGGAGGAGGACGAGAAAGAGGATGGAGAAGGAGTCTGCAGGAGGGGCATCGGTGGTGATGCAACGACTGCTGTAGCAATGGAGATCTCTTGATGAGCCACAGCTGCCTCACGGGCGGAATTCACTTAGAAGAAGAGCTGGTGCGCCCAAGGAAGGAGCTGTAATGAGGCCAAAAAAGGCTCAAGCACGTCATTGCTGTACCACGTGAAGATATCTGTGTGCTCAAGACAAGCCCCGAGCATGATCGTGCGGAGCGCCCATAGCAATGTGCCTCCTGAGGTCCTAAGACGGGTGTAAATGTGCATGGCACGTCGCCAGTAGTCGGCTGCAAGCTCGGCAGGCCCCTGGCGAAGGGAGTGAAATGAACCGATGTGCGCGGCACGGGTGGCGTGCGTCTCCGCAGTAAGCAGGGATAATGCTAGGTCCCAGCCCCCGCATGGATCTCCGCCGGTGCCTGTGCCCCCCTTGCCAAGGAATAAGCGGAAGTCGACGACGCTCTCGTGCGGCATGGCGTAGAGAAGTCCGCGCATCGCCCTAGCCGCTGTTAGCACCTGAGCCCGGTCCTTAATCTGATACGGACCGTGGTAGTAGCGGCACACGCCCTCTGAAGTGGCCCAGATCTCCCAGCAGTCAAAGCTGTCCTCGCAGACATACCGTGGGGGTGGCGTCTCGATGTCCTTGGGTTACCGCTCTGTAGGGAGAGCAACCACAGGCTGAGAAGGGCGAGGGAAGGGAAAGACGCCGGGAAGAGGGACGTCGTTGCGGTGGAGATCAGGCGATGATCTGAACTCCGAAAAACAAGAAGTGTGTGGGGGCTGAGAGCTCATCTGAAGGTGGCAGATACGGTCTTGAAGCACACAAATCTCGTGCTCCGGTGAGTCGCCCTCCATGCCTGGCATATCTAGATCCTCGTCCCAAGGATCAAGAGGTGCCGGGTCGGCTCCAGCTCCTGTCTCCGATGCTAAAGCTGACTGCTATGTAGAGGGTGTGACCCCGGCCGCTCCCTCAGAAGTCTGTTGTGGAGTCATGGAATGTCTTGGAAGAAGCTTGGTAAGTGTACGGATGGCGTCATTCTGCTCCCGTTGCAGGTGACGCATCTGGTCCTCAATGGCCTGCAAACGTGGGCTCATGACCCCTGAGGAGGAAGAAGAGGGATCTAGTACCCTCTTTCCTTTCTCGTCAGACGAAGCCATGGTGCCGCTCATTATGGGCCGAGACGTCAGCGTGGTCGAATTGCATAAACGTGAGCGTTTCTCAAGGAGTTGAAACGCTGGCAACTTTTGACCCTCCGACCAAAAACTTCACTAAGGCAAGTGTTGAGGTCAGCAAGAATTTGCTGACGTCAGCAAAACCTGATGATGTTAGCAAGTCAAAATGTTGACGTCAGCTCGCCTTCCTCCTTTTTTGTTTTTTCTTTCAACCTCACGGCTACTGCGCGAGCTCGCGGCCGCTCCGTAGCAGCCGCGCGGGAGCTGCGTGGAAGCTGCGCAACAGCTTTCGCTCAGCTCCTGCTACTCCTACGTTGTCAGCTGCAGTAGCAGCCGCGTGGCTGTGTGCAGAGCGGCCGCCTCGCCGCTGTGTGCGCGGCTGTGGTAGCAGCCGCGTGCTACTGCTGCTACTGTTGTTGCGCGTTGCTGCTGTTGCAAACTGTTGCAGCCGTCGTGCGCTGCTGTCGTTGCTGCTGCTGCCGCTCCTGCTGTCGCTGCTGCGGCTGCACTGCTACTGTTGCCAATGCTGTTGCACTACTGTTGTGCTGCTACTGCCGCTACTGCTGCTATCGCCGCTATTGCGGCTGCCGCTGCTGCTGTGCTGCTGCTGTGCTACTGCTGCTACACGTTGCTGCTGTGGTGGTGCCACGGTGCCTTACGGCCGCCGCTGCTGCTGTCGTTGCTGATGTGCTGCTACTCTGCTACACTGCTACTCTACTGCACTGCTACTGTTGCTGCTACCGAATACTGCTACTGCTGCCGAATGCTGCTCGCGACTGCAGTTTCACGTAGTGATGGTGAGCGACGTCGATGGCGGTCTGATGCCGTCAACGGGTCCTTGTGGATCTGTTGCAGGTGTGGCTCTCACTGCTGCTGCTGTGCTGCGTCTCTACTACGCAGCTCAGTGAGAACTGTGTCACCGCTCTGATACCATGAGAAGATGCGTGGAAGCTTCCTAGCAACAGAGCCGCTGACTAGGCGTCAGTGCCTGGTCAGACGGTGACGATAGTCACAAGTCATGCATACACCGGAAAGGGTCTGGCTAGGAGACACAAGGCAAAGTGTCAGTAATGCTTCAATAGTATTTGCAGAGACGGATGAAAAATGACAGGTCCATGGCATAAGTACCTCCCGCGGTGCACGGCGGGTGTCGCACGCGGCAGTGCAAGATCTGTCCTAAAACCGGCCCAAAACCATTGTTTTGGCCATAACTCTGCGCAGACATATTTGAATGCCACGCCGTTTGAACCTAGACGTGCGAAATCAAAAGCCGGACGCATGGTCACATGCATGCATCAGGCATCAAGCGGTGGACACACAATACAAAAAGATGGAAATCAGGCCCACGGCGAGTCCACCGATAAGCTCCTGTGTGCTTCAGAAAAGCTACAGAAGGTCCCGGATAGTGTCAAGAGCTCTGGAATGGTTGTAAGTCAGCTCCACGATTGTAGTCCGCCACCAGATGATGCACCGGTGCCTCCAGGGTCTGCATCAGGGATCTACACGAGTATGGACACGGCCGAGTGGTCACAGTAAACTATAGAAGTCGGCAGGAACGTCACAAATCATAACACCAACAACCCATCAGAGGTTGTTTTGGAGCTAAATTGCTCCATCTTGTACGCATCATATGGGCGGCATAGTTCTATAACATAGGTCCACACTTACATGAATAGAGACAGAAACCAATAGCAAGGTGTTGAGGTAAAGATATAGATAGGTAGACAAGTAGGGAGGTAAAGTTCTTCAGGTGTTCGTTGAATGTTGCCAAAATTTTCTTGATGTAGTGTATTAGATGTACAACAATAGCGATATACAGAGGTGAAAGGGTATGTAAAAATGTCAGTAGAGAGATACTTGGAGTGATCCAGGTGTATGGATAATGTTGTCGAAACATCTTTGACGTAGCTTGCGTTAGAGGTACACAGATTGCAAAGTAGATTGTTCACAAAGTAGATGAGTAACAAAGTAGGCAAGTAGAGAGAGAGAGAGAGAGAGAGAGAGAGAGAGAGAGAGAAAGAGAGAGAGAGAGGTAGACAAAGTTTTCTGGGTGTTGGGGAAATGTTGCCCAGATGTTTCTTAGGTAGCTCTAATCAGAGGTACAAAAGTAACGAGGTAAACATGTTAAAACATATTGAGGGAAACAACTAGAGGGTCCTAGAAAACAATATGTGTAAGAGAAGTATTATGATTTTATTTTCGAGTTAGAGAGGTGAAATGTGTTGATGTGTACAAAAAGAAGTGTAGTGGGAATAGCGCACTTCCATTGCCCTCATTGTCCAAGTTTCCCTGAGATTGCCCCACAAAAAAGGTGTCGACAATGTTTTTTCATTTCACCAAGAATGTCCACATGAATGGCCATGTATTCTATCCATGGAAAAAAAACCTCCAAAAAACACATTCATGTGCTTTATACCATTATCGATGAAGTCTAGGTAACCACAATGCGTTTCAGACCCGGGTACGTCTCATGTCTTTTTTTGGTTCGCTTTTTGAGTTCAAATGACCAACAAAAAGCTAAACAACACATTTAAGAGTAAAAAGGAGGAAAATAAAAGGCAAACTTATTTTTGTGTACGTGAAAACAGGTAATAGAACTAGATGAATTCATTCAACTTTCACTACACCTCACAATATGCTCATGGTTTAGACGGATGCATTTTTTGTATGTTTATAACACAAAATAAATTATGAAAATCAACTCCGATATTTGCAATTTTTTCCCCATCTCTTTGCACCCTTAATTCATCATGTACATCACTATTTTCTCATTTTGACATGGGAACACCTCAAGGGTGTTCCATCCGTTCTAAGAAGTCCTACCAGCCATTGGCAAAGAAATTGGTTCAGACAGACCAACGGTGAAAATACTGATTACCCCCTGTTTTCTCACCCTTGACCCTCATGTACCCCTCCGTCGGAACAACAAGCCCCATCCGCCCCTCCGTCGGAACAACAATCCCCATCCGCCCCTCTGCCAGAACGGTAAGCCTCATCCGCCTCTCCGCCAGAATGATAAGCCTCATTCACCCCCCGGCCAAAACAATAAGCTTAATCCGCCCATGTCTGGCAAAGAAAACCTTATCCCCCCCCCCGTTTTCACCATGCTCAAACATTGACGCATGTTATTGCTTAAGCATGGTGAAATTGGGTATGCTGTCCATCGCGACTGTCGCGATAGCATTGAGGGGTGGGGGGGGGGGATTGCCGGCCGACATCCGTCGGTCGGCACTTCGTCGACCCCAACCCCCCCCCTCCCCTCCGGCCTTTTGCAGCCCACTAGCCCACCCACCTGCCCGTCGATCGAGGCTCTCGCAATTGAGGGCCGCTGTGGAACGGGTGGCCGGTGGGTTGCTGAGAAGCTGTGGGGAGTGGGGGGGGAGGTGGACTTCGATGGGGATTCTGGCCGACGAGCGTCCATGGGAATCCCCGACGGGAGTCGAAAATCCCTATTTGTTCCTTTTACACTTGGTTCAACTTTGTACCCTCGTTTGAGTTACGAACAATAGACATACCCACCCCCTTTTTACATGCACGGTTTGAGGGTTTGTTTTTTGCGCGGGCACCTGTTGGGCCCGGCAGAGCGGGGCCCAGCAGGTTCCCTTTCAACAATGGGGAGTCTCGGATCGCCCATGCAAACTCCTCGCAAATCACTTACAAAAAAATCACAAACCATTCTTTTAAGGAATTTGTGATAACTGGGTAGGAAAATGTGACGTCAACATGTCAACCCCGCATCCATGCGACGTCGACATGCTATCTTTTGTCAAACGAGAGGGGCATGTCGTTTTTCTACGCCAGGATTTTTGCGTCCTTGCAGAAGGGGCAAGTCAAGCTTATNAGGCGGATGGGGCTTATTGTTCCGACGGAGGGGCGGATGGGGCTTTTTCTGCGAAACTAGGGGTACATAGTCACTCCGCCCACAAACCAATCATAAAATCGGATTTTTTGCAAGAAAAGTGAATGCAATACGGTTACTATGTAACCCAGAAAAGAGTAGTAACAGGGTACCAGTTTGAACTCTCAGTCGCTCACTCAATCACTGTCACTCGCTCTCTCCCTTTCTGCGCACTACGCATGTCGGACTGAGCACCAGATGAGTCTGCGAGAGAGATGAGAGAGAGAGAGAGAGAGAGAGAGAGAGAGAGAGAGAGGAGAGAGAAATGAGAGAGAGAGAGAGGAAAGAGAGAATAGAGGGAGAGTAGAGAGAGAGAGCGAGAGACAGAGAGAGAGGATAGAAAGCACGAGGGAGCGAGAGAGAAGAGAGTGAAGAGGGAGAGAAGAGGGACAGTACACAGAGAGAGTGAGGTGAGATGGAGAAAGAGTGTGAGAGGGATAGAGAAAGAGAGAGGGAGACTAGAGAGTAAGAGAGAGTGAGATACAGACAGAGAGAGGGAACGAGAGAGAGAGAGAGA
>SZWC01007269.1:88769-103814 GCA_023375785.1 Penium margaritaceum | reverse complement strand
CGCACGCACGCACGCACGCACGCACGCACGTACGCACGCACGTACGCACGCACGCACGCACGCACGCACGCACGCACTCACGCGCGCGTGCGCGCACACCCACGAGCGCACGAGTACACGCACGCACACACGCACAATGGACACACGCACACACGCATGCGCACACGTGCGCACGTGCGCGCGCACACGCGCACATGCGTGCACACGCGCGCACGCACTCACTCACTCACTCACTCACTCACTCACTCACGCACGCACGCACGCACGCACGCACGTACGCACGCACGTACGCACGCACGCACGCACGCACGCACGCACGCACACACGCACGCACGCACGCACGCACGCACGCACGCACGGACTAGCCGAGGCAGGTGGGAGGCGCGGTAAGAGGACACAACACATTATGACCTATGCATCTTGTCCTCAGCCATATCTCTTGTGTATGATATGGCTGCCCCAGATGCAAAGCATGACTGCACATCATCAAGCCCCGCAACATCATCCATGAGGGTAGTACGAACTGAACGATCATTTGGGGTATCACCCCAGAGAGAATTCTTAGTCTAACAGCTGTCTGTGACCTCCTGACTACCAGACAGATAATTCGTACTGTCTTGGGGCTGACGAGGAGGGATGCCGAGGTCGTGTGTAATTAAATGCTCTAGCTGGGGCTCATGAGAAGAGGTGTGGAAAAAATACTGAACTCTAGACCACCACGGTCGGCACGATCACGTGGATTTTGAAACATGTCTTCCTAAGCCATGATTCACAGCATTTAGTAGTGGCTGGAATCTAGGAAAACAAAAGATTAAAATTCAAGGGAATGATAAGACATGTGAATATCGCTTGCAAAAACAATGGGAAAAAGTGGAAGAGGAGTTCTAACAATTCCTAGCAACTGTTTTACCCTCTCTTTCCTATTTCTTGTCTTCCTCTTGACTTCGTCTTCCTTAGTCTCCTCTTCAGGTTCCTCAATTCCTCCGGTGTCTCTTGGCCGAGTCTCCCTTGAGCGAGTGGTGTTGGAGAAGCTGCAAAAAAATTAAAGGCATCACTCTTCTTCCTTTCAAGTTACTCTTAGGCTGTGAGAGTCCCTTATCTTGAAAAATGCCTCTGCTTTAGTTTTTGGATAGAGGACGGAAGGAGCCTTGAATGGAGGGAAAAAATTGGTGGTTTGGGGGCGGGCACTCTCCATCCTGTCCCACAAAAACTCAACCAGAACCCTTGGACATAATAGGAAGCCCAACAAAAGGAGACTGGTGAAGAAGAGCTCATCAAGAGCTTTCCAACACACTTTACGGCGTATGAAATAGATAAGTGTAGACGGCGTATTGCCCTGTGGCATTTTTGCTGCTGTTGAAGATGCTCGTGGCATTTTACATCTGGCGTAGCCACTCGAACTGTCGTCCAGTCAGTCAAGAGGATCCCATGGCCCAGAGAATCACTGTGAAGAGTCTAGTCTCGAGGCCTTACAGCCTTGTGGCTACTGATTGCGCAACCAGCTCGATTGGTGGCTGGTGGCTTATCGGCAGGTAGTCGGCCGGTCACTTGACGGTCGCCGGGCTGCCGGCCACCTAATTGGTCGGACGTCAGTCGGCCGGTAATCTGCGACAGGGGCAAACATCTCATCGTAGCGCTCGCCCTTACGCTGTGCGTACACCTTCGCCACGAGCCGTGCCTTGTACTTGTCCACCACACCTTCTTTTGTGAACTTGGTCTTGAAGACCCACTTGGAGCCGATGACCTTGGCGTCTTTTGGCCTGTCAACCAGGTCCCATGTGTCATTTTTAGCAATGGATGCCAGCTCCAACTTGATGGCGGCGTCTCACTACTTTCCCTCAGGCCGCACAAGAGCCTCTTGCACGGTCATCAGCTTTGTTGATGTAGCCAGGATACATCGCGTCATGCCGATCCATTGACGGGAGCCACTGGAGCAATGATGCAATCCTTGCGACTCTGCCTGCTCCAGTGAATCATTGAGTGGACGGCTCCCCGAGGATCTCTCCCGCTCCGTTGAATCATTGACCGGACGGGCGGCACGTCCAGAGGATTTTCTTTGACGCCTGATGCGAAATCCATCGCGAGTGTGCGCTTTGGCACCCGCGGTGCCTCCTTCAATGGATCATTCTGTTGGTTCTCCAACCGAGCTGCATAGTTTTCGGAATCTTCCGCGTTGACTGCTACAGCTGCTGCATTGCCGCGCTTAGATGTCACATCATCGACCTCTGCGTCCGCCGTCTCCTCCTCGTACTGAAGGAGCTAGAACCACTCTTCCTCTTTTGGAGTGTTCCCAATGCTCAAATTATTGCTCTGCTGCATGTCAAACTTGACGTCACGGCTACGGATGGTCTCTTGCGTGCGTGGGCCCCAGCGCTGATACGCCTTTTGCGTGCTCTCGTAGCCGAGGAACAAGCCCGACTTTCCACGCGGCTCCAACTTGATGTGACGTCGTTGCGTTGCCTACACCATCGCATGCGCCCTGCACCAGAACACCTTCAGGTGTGCCACGTTTGACTTGTGCCCACTCCAAACCTCCTACGGCGTCTTCCAACCACCCTTACCCTTGACCACCGCTGTTGGGATGAGGTTGATGGTGTAGCTTGCTATATGCACAGCCTCCATCTAGAACCCTCACGGCAACCCCGCATCCACCAGCATAGTTCACACCATGTTGAGCAGCGCGTGGTTTGTATACTACGCCACTTTGTTGAACTGTGGTGAGTACGGCGTAGTGGGTTCCCACTTGATGCCCCGCTGATTCATCCACCCGCTGAAGTCCACGTACTCTCCGCCACTGTCCCTGTGTACCACTCTTTCCTTTCGGCCAGTCTGCGTCTCCATTGCTGTCACATACTCCTTCAACCGGTCCAGGACCTCCCCTTTCTGCTTCATGAAGTATACGTAGAGTTTTTTTGCTGCAGTCATCGACGAAGGAGACAAAGTATATCAAGTCGCTTTTTGACGGTACATTGAATGGGTTGGACACGTCGTTGTGCATAAACTTCATCAGGTCCTTTGCGCGAGCCGTGTTCTTGTTGAAGGGCTTCTGCCTCCCCTTGTCCAAAATGCAAGGCTTCCACTTTTTGTGCGCTGTTGCATGTGCCGCCGCGTATGGAGCACTGTAGATGAAGAGGTCACTCACAATGTTGCACTTTGCCATCTCCTTAACGGTTGCGGGAGCCAAATGCCCCAACCGTTAGTGCCAGAGCTCCACATCAGCGCTTTCTCCCTTGGCCATGTTGACGACGGGCTTCTGCAAGCCTGCAAGGATGTAGCCGTAGTCAATGTCAAAGAAGAAATGGAGTCCTTTGTTTATGAAAGAGGAGACTGAGAAAAGGTTGAATGTAGCATCAGGTACATGCAGCATGCCATGGAGCTCTCCCACTTCAATGCCACGCAGGGTTTCCAACCACATCTCAACTATCACAATCCCCTCACCATGCACCACCCCATCATCACCCAAAGCAATAAGGAAAGGAGAATCGCCAGGAACTGTGAGAAACACTCCTTGTGGTGCGTTAGACTCTTGGTACACGCTATGTCCTTGTACCACGCCAGATCCGCCTTCTCTATCTTGGACATGTCTGACTTCACCATGAAAAGGCAGTTGTGCACCTCCTTGGCAACGTTCATGTTGCCAAAGTGGCACACACCGGTTTGAATTTGCTGCTGCTCCTGACGCTGTTGTGACTGCTGCTGCTATTTCTCTAGAGGATGCTGCGTTTACTACTGCTGCGATGACTGCTATTGCTGTTCCTTCTAGTCCCTCTTAAAGTTGAAGCACTCCTTCTAGTGCCCATCTTTCTTGTAGTAATGGCTCTTCGCTTATCTTTTGCCCCTCTGCTGCCCACACTCCTGCCGCTGCTGGTTGCGTGAGTCGATGGCCACAAGAGCTGCTTCATGGCTCCTGCCACCATTGCGCTTTGTTGCATTGCCACGGAGTTCTAGCTGCACCACATGCGTACAGATGAAGTCAAGGTTGTGTGTTGGCTGGCACTCTAGCGTCTCTTGCACCATGTTGTAGCTCACTGGGAGTCCCCTCAGCAAGAGGAGAATGAAGCGCGTCTGTTCCACAGGGTTGTCTACTCCTTTCACCTACTTTGTCCGATCTTTTGTCCTATCTAGGTACGCCTCCATCCCTTTACTACCCTATATTTTTAATCAGCCACCACCCTCACTCTCATATTTCTTTCACAACGCATCCCACTCCTGCTTTGCAGTGCCCCTGTCAAGCACGTACTAAAGATGCGGGTTGGAGATGGTGTTGACAATCAACCTATAAGCTTGTTTGTCCTTTTTTCGACTCATACACCGCTGCTGTAGTTATAGATGAACTTGCAACTTTTGTACCCTTCTACGGCGTCTTCTCTGCCACCACCTGCACTTCGGTGATGCCTTTTGCTTGTGGACTAGGAGCTGGTTTCTCGCCACTCACCAACTCCAAAAAGCCCCTTTCCTCCAAAAGGAGGCGGGTACGGAACATAAAGTTGGCGCATCCTTCCAGCCTCTCCAAGGACTAGGCTGCTGTCATCACGCCTGCTGCTGCCATTTTGAGCTTTGGTGATACTCAACGCTGCCCTTGAATGGCGGCGCTACCCCTATTTTTGCTATTGCTTTTGCGAAAAGTTTGAGAGAAAATGGACTGTAAAGGCCAGCAGATTGAGAACAACTCAAAACCTTTCAGATGCTTGAAGTATTTTTCCTAAGCTTTTCCTTGGTTCAAAATTATTTTCCTTCCATCAATTTGTTTGGGAGAAACGCCATTTACAAGCTGGCTGGTCTGAGTTGAAGTACGAGTAGAAGCATACCCTATTTTCAAGAGGGTATATCTTTCAAAATCCCCTGTTGGTAAACCTATTTTATGGGTCGATCCAAAAAACGTTTGAGCTGAAAGTTCCAGTGGTGGGCTCAATTCTTTGGAATTCCCATTCTGTTGGCATCTACAGTCCATTTTCTGTCAGACAGATTTCGGGCAGAAGCAACAGCAGAAGCACGGGTAGCACCACCACCCATGGGCATGGGTGAGCATCACCAAAGTTAAAAATGGCAGCAGTAGGTATTGTGACAGCAACCTAGCCTTTGGAGAGGCTGGAGGGACGCGCCGATTTCACGTTTTGGAAGTTGCGTACCCGTTTCCTAGTGGAGGAGAGGCTTGAAAGAGGTGGTGAGTGGCGATGAGTCAACTCCAAATCTGCAAGCAAAAGGCATCAACACAGAAGAGGTGGTGGCAGGGATGACAATGTAGAAGGGTGCAGCTGATGCATGTTCATGTGTACCTACATTAGTAGTATATGAGAACTGGAAGAAGAAGTGGCCTATAGGTTTCTTGTCAACACCATCTCCAATACGCACCTTCAGTACATGAGTGACAAGGCTGCTGCAAAGGAGGGGTGGGACCTGTTGTGCAAGAAGTATGAGAGTAAGGACCCTGTATTCCTCATGTTCTTTGAGGAGAATATGATTGCACTGAAATTGTAGGTTGGTCAAGGGATGGAGGTGTACCCGGACTAGGCAAATGATCTGGCAAAGCACCTGCTTTGATAGAGCAAAGCAGCTCTCGGTGACCCTTTGGAGGTGACACGCTTCATTCGTCTCTTGCTCAAGGGACTCCCAACTAGCTACAACATGGTGCGAGAGACGCTGGTCTGCCAGCGGACTTTTGACCTCAACTTCATTTGCATACTCTTGGTGTAGGTGGAACTGCATTGTAATGTAGCCAAGCGCAATGGTGGAAGCAACGGTAAAGCAACATTTATAGTCACAAGCTCACCCAACCAGTACCAGCAGCAGTTTCTAGGCAGCAGAGAGGCAAGAAGAAAAGCAAGTGCCACTCTTGTTTGAAAGAGGGGCATCACAAGAAAGAGTGATTCAAGTTGAAGAGGGACCAAAACGAGGAACAATAGCAACAACAGAAGGAATAGTCTAAAAAAAAAACAACAACAATCACAGCAGCGTCAGCAGGCAAAGTCCGACATGTCGCAGGTGGAGAAGACAAACTTGGCATGGTACAAGGACTCAAGGTGCAGGAAAAGTCTGACAAACCACAAGGAGTGCTTCTTGCAGCCGGTGTCAATTCCGCCTCACCCTATCGCTTTGGGTGATGATTGGGTGGTGTATGCTAAAGGGATTGAGATTGTGGAGATGTGATTGGAGACCCCGTATGGCATTGAAGTGGGAGTGTTCTATAGAGTGCTGTGTGTACCTGATGCTACATTCAACCTCCTCCCGGTCTCCTCTCTCACCAACATAAGACTGTGTGTTACCTTTTAGGATGACTATGGCTACATCCTTAAGAAGGACAGTGGAGATGAGTTGGCGAGGTCGGTGAAGGAGGGCAACATGTATCGCCTGGTGGGGGCAACTAAGATCCCAGATGAGCAGAGTCTTGCAGCAGTGGTGTACGGATGGTGAGATCTGGCATGCACGCTACGGCCACATTAGCATGCGTACCTTGCAACAGCTTCAAGCTAAGCAGATAGTGCGTGACTTACCCACCATCTCTAACTTTGAGCAGTAGTTATGCATTGGCTGTTTTGAGGAGATGCAAGATTGCGAGGCATTCTCAAGAGTGGGGGAACACGCAAAGGAGGTGTTGGAGCTGGTCAATACAGAGCTCTGTGGCCCGATGCAGACCAAGAGCTTTCGATGCTCTAGTTATTTTTGGACCTTCATTGATGATTTCAGCCATTACACTATTGTGTACTTCCTTTTTTCGAAGGACTAGTACTTTGACAGGTTCAAAGAATTCAAGGCACTGGTGGATACCCAGACAAGCAAGAAAATCAAGGCACTCTGTAGTGACCGCGGTGGAGAATACCTGAGTAAGGAGTCGAAGGAATATTGCAGCAGCTTGCATCAAGGTGCAGTGTACCGCGCCATACTCATCGTAGGCAAATGGTGTAGCAGAATACGCGAATCACACCATCGTTGAGTTGGCGAGCTCCATGCTGCATGTGGCTCAGCTCACCTATGACTTCTAGGCTAGAGCAATGAGCACTACGGTGTGCATGAAGAACTGCACTCCAACTAAAGCGCTGGAGTAGATGATACCATACAAGGCGTGGTTTGGCAAGAAGTGAAGCTTGGGCCACCTTTGCGTGTTTTGTAGCTTGGCACACGTCCACGTGCCCAAGGAAAAGCAGCAAAAGTGGGATGCAAAGAGTGCACAGATGCTCATTATGGGCTATGACGTTACGAGCAAGGCGTATGGCCTCTATGAGAGGGATACTGGCCATGTTATGATCTCCAAGGATGTCATCTTTAACGAGAGCAACGTCATGACCACCAACATTGTCTATGAAGAGGCACCAGAACCAGCAGTTGACGAGGCTATGGGAGCAAGGAGCCGTCCTGACCATGTCTCTCCTGACCCTTACTCTACTGTGATAGTGGGAGAACCACTCTACTCTCCAATGTCGAATGTAGTAGATGCAGTGACCTCATTGGCAAGAGCAGAGTCAGGAAATGCAGGAGCACCTATTGCAACAGTTATGCCAGTAACACCGCGCCAGCCGCCCGCTAATGCTCAAGTACCAGTCGTAGGTACCCTCTTAGAGTGCGCTACAAGTTTAGTGAGCGCGGCCATGTGTGGATGCCGCAGAAACCAGAACATATCAATTTTGCAGTTGTAGCAGATTGAGATGGGCCAACGTCATACAAGGAGGCCATGGGAGCACCAGATACAGCAGGTTGGACACAAGCTGTGTAGCAGGAGATACAGTCCTAACTAGATAATGGCATGTGGGAGCTGACTGAGCATCCACCCGGACCCAAGATAATCAAGTACAAGTGGGTATTCAAGAAGATGCGGGGTGCACATGGCAACCTGGAAAAGTAAAAGGGGAGGCTAGTTGCCAAGGGCTACTCAGAGCAGGAGGGCATCCACTACACAAAAACCTTTTCTCTCATTACAACGTTTGCCTCTCTACACACACTTCTCTCTTATCCAGTAGCTGAGAACTTCGAAGTTCACCACATGGATGTCAAGACGGTATTCTTGAATGGTTACCCAGAGGAGGAGATCTACAAGGAGTAGCAAGAGGGATTCATTATGGATGGCCAAGAGCATGTGGTTTGTAGAAGTTGCTGTATGGCCTCAAGGAAGCGTGGTGTGCTTCGAACCAGAAGTTGGATGCGGCACTCTAGTGCATGGGGTTTGAGCGCAATGTGTCAATGCGGCGGATAGCAACGGTCTAGAAAACGGGTCCCGACATGGGAGGCCACCAACCGCTCTTGGTATTGCAACCAAGATAACATATTACCCTCAAACGAGGGATCCACACTTTAGGTTCGTTTGGTTTGCAACCTCACGAAGTTAGCATGTTGGTCTCTAGTGTCTACCTTTGGTTGGACACTCTCTGAGGAGTCTCAAAGGCAAGAACTGTAAATGGATGCATGCAAGGTATATGCTTTCATACTTGCAGAGCTTACCTAAAGATTGTGCTTGTAGTGGCTCCACTGGAGCCAACCTCAACCTACAGTCCTACTTGGTGCGTCCTTAGAATGCCAAGAGTCATCCTCAAGGCAGGCTTTAGTAAGCTTTATAGAAGCTTCCTATCTGAGTTTGGGTCACAAAGAAAATTGCGACCGTCGCGGGGTTTGAACCCGCGACCTCTTGGTTGAGACTCCTGTGCTTATTCAACCAAGCCAAAAAGGTATGGTTCCTATGATGAGCCAGAGGGGACATACCCATTATGGGTAGTGCATTCCTGGCCCATCTCAGAACAGACCAAGGGGACGTACTCCATATAGCAGTGCATGCCTTATCTATATGTGTAGCTAGCCAGCTAGGTAGTGGACAAGGTGCATACTATTTCAACAAATATCTCCCTTGCACCTCTGTCCATCCATCGCTTACTTGGCTCTATTAATGCCTTGGGGCTCACCCTTCCTCTACCGCACTCCTCATGCTGAATCCACGAATGCCTACATAGTGCAAGTCGCTCTCCAGCGGCATGGTCATGTAGTTTGCAAGCATGCTCTTAGTTGCGCAGTGCTACAAGTCCACCACGTTCTTCATGACCAGGTCACTGAGTAGTGGTAACGTATGTCGCTGTGCTTTGTTTGCCGGGAGATGATCTTGTCTTCAGCCATCAAGATGGTGCTCATGTTGTCCATGTGTATGACCGTGGCATCCTTCTATGGCACTGTCGTTCTGCTAAGCAGGCTACGCAGCCATTGAGTCTCCTTGAACACCTCATACAGAGCAACATACTCTGCCTCAGCCATGGACATGGAAACACAATCCTGCTTCCTGCTGGCCCATGAGATGACAGCACCATTCAAGATGCACACGTATCCAAGGGTGGATTTCCCATCGTTGAGATTTCCTCTGTAGTCTGTGTCGGTGTAGCACTTCAGGCGAAGGGGGTCCGTTCCTTCTTGGCCTCCAAGGATAAGGCCCATGTGACGTGTCTTCTGCAGGTAGGGCAAGATGCGCTTGAGTGCTTGCCAATGTTGTGGCCTAGGGTTGGCCACGAATCTACTCACTTGTCCCATAGCATAGCAAATGTCCGGACGAGTCCCTACCATGGTGTACATGATGCTACCCACGGTGGACTGGTACGAGATGTCTTGCATCTCCCTTTGTTCTACTTTGTTGCTTGGCGACATGGAGGCCTTCAACTTTGTATCGGTTGTCATTCGGGTGCTGACAGATTTGTTGTCTTCCATGTGGTAGCGCTTTAGTACATCGACAATGTATGTTGTTTGGTTGAGTTCGATGGTGCTTGCTACTCGCTTGTGGTGGATGGCGATCCCAAGGTAGTACTCGAGAGGACCCATGTCTTTCATCTTGAAACTTTGGCTGAGGTCAGACTTCAGCTCATCCAGCAGCTTGACCGAAGACGAGCAGATGATCAGATCATCCACGTATAGTGCAACGAGCATCAACCCTCTCCCATCATTGCGCACCTACATGCTCGGGTCATTCTGGCAATGCGCAAAGGAGAGGCTGGTGATGAAACCATCCATGTCTTTTTACCACATCCTTGGGGCATGTTTCAGCTCGTAGAGCGCTTTCACCAACTTGCACACCTTGCCCTTGGGAGCTTTGAATCCTTCAGGCACCTCCATCACCACTTCCTTATCCAGCTTTCCATAAAGAAATCCTCTCTAGACGTCCATCTGGTGTATCTCCAGGTTCTTTGCGACTGCAATTCCAAGGAGAGAGCGGATGGAGGCAAAGGTCACGATGGGCGCGAACGTCTCATTGTACTCGGAGATCGGGCGTTGAGAGAACCCCTTAGCCACTACCCTTTCCTTGAACTTGTCGATGCTGTCGTCTTGCTTCTTCTTCACTTGGAGGACCCACTTGGATCCCACCACGTGGGCCTTGTCGGGTCTATCCACCAACACCCACGTGTCTTTCTCGGCAATGGACGCAAGCTCGCTATCCTCTGCCTCCTTCCACTTGGCTGCATCTGGGCCATTCATCGCCTCCGCCATTGTGGATGGCTCTCCCTTAGTCATGCAGGACTAGCTAAGGCTGGTCCAATCATCCTCATATCGCAAAGGTCCTGTCTCTGGTTGCTAACTGCGCCGTGGTAGTGGTGCGGCTTCTTGCTTTGGTGCTGGTGCTTTCACACGTGGTGTTTGTCGTCGTCGTCATCGTCGTCGTCGGAAGAGTTGTTAGACTCCAAGTCAGACTCGGAAGCCCCGGACGCCTCGGTATCCGCGTCCATGTCAGATGCTGCGTCATCCTCCACAACTACTCTCCCATTCCCACCACCTGCTGGAAAAGCGAGCCATTTGTCGGGTGCTTTAGTCTTCAGATTCAAGCAAGACTATCCACTCTCCCACTTTGGGAGCGAGGTTTGGATCCAGTAGCTCTCCGTTTTCAAGGGTGCGTTCATCAAACACGATGTCATGGCTCCTCCGGAGCTTGCCTGCTGCCTGGTCTCAAAGCCGATAGGCTTTGTGTGATGTGTTGTACCCAACCATGATTCACTTCCTGGAACGTGTGCACAGCTTGCCTCCACCTTCTCCCGACTGGATCTTCACCCATGCAGTTGACCCAAACACTTTCAGATGAGATGCATTGGGTTTCTTTCCCAACCATGCTTCCTGTGGTCTTCAACTGTTTTTCCTGCTCCTTTCCACGCTTCCGCAAGGCGGTTGCTGGTGTGAGGTTCAAGAGGTAGCAGGCTGTTGTTGTTGCTTCTGCCCAAAAGCAAGGTGGGAGCTTGGCGTTGAAGAACATGCTTCGCACCATGCCGAGTAGGGTGTGGTTCATCCCCTCGGCAACGCAGTTGCTTTGGGGGTTGTAAGGGTTTGTTTGCTCGTGGCGGATGCCATGATGCTTGAGCCAAGGCTTGCATGCCTTGTACTGACCCCCGTAGTCACTTTGGAGCGTCTTCACGTTCTTGGACGTTTGCTACTCCACCATGGCGACGAACTTGAGGAGCTTCTTTTTGACCTCTCCCTTTGTTTTGAGGAAGAAGATCCACAACTTGCGGCTGTGGTCATCTATGAAGGTCAGGAAGTACTTGCTTCCTTTCTTAGACGATGTGGGGAAGGGTCCACACACGTCACTGTGTATCAGTTCCAAGACGCGCTCCGCTCGTTGACCTCCTCTCCCAAACGACTTCTTTGCCTTTGCTTGGAGACATGGTTCATCATATTGTCAGCCTGCTTAAGAGTCAGCATCACCGGTGTCATCATATTGCTTTACCACGCAAACGCGTACCTTACAACTAGCCATTGTGGCTCCATCAACCTTTGTTCAGCAGCCTAAGCCATTGAAGGCGAAAACACGGCCAACATCATGGCACTTGCCATCCTCTCCTAGTAATACAAGTAGGAGGAGATACAACCCTCGAAATCACGGTTTTATACAAAGCAGTTCATATGAATCACTTCCTTGCACCGTGTCCTTAGCACCTGGTCACTTTCACGTGAGGAAGTAACTCGTAGGGCTTGATCCAACCAATGCTTCTTTAGTTTTTGCCTCTGATGGACAACTTACTGAGGAGTCTCAAAAGCAAGAACTGTTATCAATGACAGGCAACTCACACATACTTATAATAATAGAGCTAGCCTATAGCCTAGGCGCGCAGTGACTCCTTGGATGAGCCACTATGGGGACAATCACGATAGCATCATCCCCCTTGCCTACATGGCGCTCAATGAGACCGCAAGTAGCACCAGCTACCACAAACAACCTTGGAATGTTCTAATACGTCTCTTAGAACTATCATGTCTGGATTTTAGTCAAAATAAAAGTACGTTGCTCGGCTGGAATTTCAACCGATGACATCTTGCTCCAAAGACGAAATCTGGAACATCTAAGCCTCAACGAGTTGTCATACATAGTGTTTGCTGGCTATACTATCCAATTTAGACCAAAACGACTTGCTCCAAAGCAGCAATCTATGCCTTGTCTATGTGGACCAGACTTAGGGGACTTATTCCAAGGGAGCAGTGCATGCCTAGTCGGTTCTATGCCTTGCGAAATATCAACGATAGACAAGGGGTACATTAGGTCGACATGTTGGAAAAGGAGCCATCCGGCTCGATTTCAGGTCCATAGGAAAATGTTCTGGGAAACTACCAAATGCCTACTCTGATTGTCAACCCGACCTCACCATTCAAAACATCTTGTGAGAAAATGTCTATGGTCCAGTTTTCTGGCCGATCTTTTAGTGAGATTGAGAGATATGAATTTTTGAAAATTTCCAGGTCATGGACGACCGGTGTCTGGGTGACCATGGGCGATTGCTCCATGCCCAAGCCTAAGAAAAGAAAAAGGCAAGAGGTCCAGGGTCAACACCTGATGAGAGAAATATCCAAAAGGTTCTAAATTCTTGGGTTGCCTTGTCAGAGTGTTGACTAGGAAAAAGGTACCTCTCCTTACTGTCTAAGTGAGGAGAGATCCTTGTGTGCTAGCCATGGACACATGGCAATTCTCCATGGGATTGTGGGTTATGTGACCACTAGGAGTGTGCCCTGAGAGTATTTTCTAGCTCTCTAGGTCATGTGTGAGTGGTTAGCCTGATTACTAGGCTGATTCATCTCTTTTTTGAGATTATGCACTTCAGTGTGTGAGCCTTAGCCTCCATGGCTAAGTGTTGTGGCTTGTGAGAGGGCTGATTTGCCCAAGCTCCAAGTCTATATGTACTGCATCATTTTCAATGATTCAACAACCATTTGTATGCACAAGTGATGCCCCTTCAGTCCCAACTACTCGTTGTTCCAAGGCCCAATCTCTCCTTAGTTCCAATACTTGGTATCAAAGCCAAGTTTTGTCACTTTTAGCGAGCGAAGGCCGTTATGTTGAGAGTGACGGGTTAGGATCAAAAGTTGACCAAATTTGGCATTCGACAACAGGATCTTCAAGTTTGCAAGAGGAACCTTCTAACAAGCCCACGATAGTGAAGGTCGAACGGTCGGATTGAGAGTCATGCTCAAAACAAGATTTGCGAGGGCTACACTCTTCTCTTTGAGTAAGACCATCGCATTGTGAGACCCATAACTCTCTCATTTCTTTGTCACATTTAAAAGGTAGCACATGCTAATCGAAGCATGATTCGGAAGATTTTAACTGGCCCAAAAATATTTGCATCCCATTAGTACATTTGGGAGGAATGCCGTTTACAAGCTGGCCGGTGTGAGCTAGAGACGGAGCCGCAGCATACCCTGTTTTCAAAAGGACATGTCTCAGAATATCCCCTGTTGATGACCCTGTTTTGTGGGTCAATCTGAAAGACTTTGAGCTGCATTTTGCAGTGGTGGGTTTAGTTTTTCCAAATTCCCAGTATGCTTTCCTCTATAGTTCATTTTGTGTTAGACAAATTTCTAGCAGAAGCAGCAGCAGAAGCAGGGGTGGCGCCGCCACTCAAGGGCAGCGTTGATCATAAGCAAAGCTCAAAATGGGAGCAGCATGTGTGGTAACAACAGCCCACTCCTTGGAAAGGCTGGAAGGGCATGCCAAATTCACATTTTGGAAGATCGGTACGCGCCTCCTTTTGGAGGAGAGGGGCTTGTGGGAGGTGGTGAGCGGCGACGAGCGTGCTCTGCCTCCACTTGCAAAAGNAGGCAAACATCTCAGCCTATGCCTCTCGCTTCGGTGGACAAAGTGCAAGCTCTCGCTCCAGTCAAGGCAACAGCGGAAGCGGTGGCGGTGGAGGGAAAGGCAATGGTGGCGGGAAGAGTTTCAAGAAGTCCGACAACTGTCACAACTGTGGCAAGGCTGTGCACTGGGCTAGGGACTGTCGTAGTCCCAAGAGAGAAGGCGGGAACAAAGGTGGAAAGGAGAAGAACGAGGTCACCAACATGATGGCTAGGGGGCTGCCCATGAAGGGCGCAGCGATCCTTAGACCCGGGGCATTCGCCCTTGACTCGGGCACCAACCACCACTCATCAAAAGAGAAGGGTGGATTTGTCTCCATGGCCAAATCTGTCATGCGCATCAAGTGTACAAANCAACTGCAACAGCACCATATGAGGAGTGGAAGAAGAAGGACAGGCAGGCGTACAAGCTGCTTGTCAACACCATCTCCAACCTGCATCTTCATGTTGAAATAGTATGCACCTTGTCCACTGCCTAGCTGGCTAGCTACACATACAGACAAGGCATGCACTGCTCTATGGAGTATGTCCCCTTAGTCTGTTTTGAGATGGGCCAGGAATGCACTGCCCATAAATGGGTATGTCCCCCGTGGCTCATCATAGGAACCATACCTTTTTGGCTTGGTTGATTAGGCACCGGAGTCTCAAACAAGAGGTTGCGGGTTCAAACCCCGCGATGGCCGCAATTTTCTTTGTGGCCAAAACTGGGACAGGAAGCTTCTAGGAAGCTTACAAGAGCCTGCCTTGAGGATGACACTTGGCGGTCTAAGGACGCGCCAAGTAGGAATGTAGGTTGAGGTTGGCTCCAGTGGAGCCACTACAAGCAGAAGCTTTAGCAAAGCTCTGCAAGTATAAAAGCCTATACCTTGGATGCATCCATTTACAGTTGCCTTTGAGAATCCTCAGAGAGTGTCCAACCAAAGGTAGACACTAAAGACCAACATGCGGACTTCGTGAGGTTGCAAACCAAACGAACCT
>SZWC01007269.1:68032-87127 GCA_023375785.1 Penium margaritaceum | reverse complement strand
CGATCCTTAGACCCGGGGCATTCGCCCTTGACTCGGGCACCAACCACCACTCATCAAAAGAGAAGGGTGGATTTGTCTCCATGGCCAAATCTGTCATGCGCATCAAGTGTACAAACGGTGGCGTCGTCCAAGCCATGGGCGAAGGGGACAAGGTGATCACGTTCACCGTGAACGGTGCGGAGAAGGCAGTCAACCTTCAAAAGGTGGTGTACATGCCCTCCTTTGCAGCCAACTTGTTGTCCTTGTCACAAATCACTGACAACAACATGACAGTGGTGTTCACCAACAAGGAAGCGGTGGCCCTAAAAAATGAGGACATCCAGATTTTGTACACCAAAGACGATCTCATGCTTCAAGTTCCAAGATTCGACGGCCTCTACGTGCTTCAAACCAAAGTCACCAAGGCATTGGATGAGGGACTTGCATGTGCCACCAAGACAGTGGCACCGGAGCTAAAGGATGCACCACCGGCGACCGCTGCGGCCGCCACATCAACCAAGGACACTGAAGCTCAGCTGTGGAACCGACGATTTGGCCACGTGGCAAACAACACGCTGCAGAAGATGCAGGAGCAAGAGGTAGTCCGCGGAATGGAAGGGTGCACCATGAAGCATGGCGAAGGGTGTACATTGTGTGAACCATGCCTCCAAGCGAAGGCAAAGAAGAAGCCGTTTGGGAGAGGAGGTCAACGAGCGGAGCACGTCTTGGAACTGATACACAATGACGTGTGTGGACCCTTCCGCACACCATGTAAGGGAGGAAGCAAGTACTTCCTGACCTTCATTGACAACCACAGCCGCAAGTTGTGGATCTACTTCCTCAAAACAAAGGGACAGGTCAAGGAGAAGCTCCTCGAGTTCGTCGCCATGGTGGAGCGGCAAATGTCCAAGAAGGTGAAGGTACTCCGAAGTGACAACGGGGGTGAGTACGAGGCATGCAAGCCTTTGCTCAAGCATCATGGCATCCGCCACAAGCAAACCACCCCTTACAACCCCCAAAGCAACGGCATTACCGAGAGGATGAACCAGACCCTACTCGGCATGGTGCGAAGCATGCTCTTCGACGCCAAGCTCCCACCTCGCTTTTGGGCTGAAGCAGCAACAACGGCTTGCTACCTCTTGAACCTCACACCAGTGACCGCCTTGTGGAAGCGTGGAAAGGAGCAGGACAAGCAGCTGAAGACCCCACAGGAAGCATGGTCGGGAAAGAAACTCAATGCATCTCATCTAAAGGTGTTCGGGTGAACTGCATGGGTGAAGATCCTGTCAGGAGAAGGTGGAGGCAAGCTTGACGCACGCTCCAAGAAGTGCATCATGGTTGGGTACGACACGTCATACAAAGCCTATCGGCTTTGGGACCAGGCAGCAGGCAAGCTCGTGAGGAGCCGCGACGTTGTGTTCGATGAACGCACCCTTGGAAAGGGAGAGCTGCTGGACCCGACCCTCACTCCCAAAGCGGGAGAGTGGATAGTGTTGCTTGAGTCCGGAGACCAAGCACCCGACAACTGGCTCGCCTTGCCAGCAGGTGGTGGGAATGGGAGAGTGGCTGCGGAGGATGATGCAGCATCTGACATGGACGCGGATACCGAGGCGTCGGAGGCTTCAGAGTCTGACTTGGAGTCTGACAACTCTTCTGACAACGACGACGACGAAAAACCACCACCTGTGGAAGCACCAGCACCAAAGCAAGAAGCGGCACCACTACCCCGGCGCAACTTGTGACTAAAGAGAGCACCTTTGCAGTATGAGGATGATTGGACCGGCCTTAGCTGGTCGTGCATGGCTCAGGGAGAGCCATCCATAGTGGCGGAGGCCATGAATTGCCCGGATGCGGCCAAGTGGAAGGAGGCAGTGGATAGCGAGCTCGCATCCATTGCCGAGAACGGCACGTGGGTACTGATGGATAGACCTGACAAGGCCCACGTGGTGGGATCCAAGTGGGTCCTCCGAGTGAAGAAGAAGCAAGACGGCAACATCGACAAGTTCAAGGCAAGGGTAGTGGCTAAGGGGTTCTTTCAACGCCCGGGCTCCGAGTGCGATGAGACGTTCGCGCCCGTCGTGACCTTTGCCTCCATCTGCTCTCTCCTTGGCATTGCTGCTGCAAAGAACTTGGAGATACACCAGATGGACGTCAGGACAGCTTTCCTTTATGGGAAGCTTGACAAGGAAGTGCTGATGGAGGTGCCCGAAGGAGTCGAAGCTCCCAAGGGCAAGGTGTGCAGGTTGGTGAAAGCGCTCTACGGGCTGAAACAGGCCCCAAGGACGTGGTATAAAGAGATGGACAGTTTCATGACCGGCCTCTCCTTCGCGCATTGCCAGAATGACCCAAGCATGTACGTGCGCGATGATGGGAGAGGGCTGATGCTGGTTGGGCTGTACGTGGATGATTTGATCATCTGCTCGTCTGCGGTCGAGCTGCTGGATGGGCTGAAGTCTGACCTCAGCAAAAGGTTCAAGATGAAGGACATGGGTCCTTTCGAGTACTACCTTGGGATTGCCATCCACCGCAACCGAGTAGCAGGCACCATTGAACTCAACAAAACCAAATACATTGGTGAGGTACTCAAGCGCTACCACATGGAAGACTGCAAACCTGTCAGCACCCCAATGACGACCGACACAAAGCTGAAGGCCTCCATGTCGCCAAGCAACGAAGCAGAACAAAGGGAGATGCAAGACATCCCCTACCAGTCCGCCGTGGGTAGCATCATGTACGCCATGGTAGGGACTCGCCCGGACATCTGCTATGCTGTGGGACAAGTGAGCAGATTCGTGGCTAACCCTGGGTCACAGCATTGGCGGGCAGTCAAGCGCATCTTGCGCTACCTACAGAAGACACGTCACATAGGCCTCGTCCTTGGAGGCCAAGAAGGAACGGACCCCCTTCGTCTGAAGTGCTACACCGACGCTGACTGGGGAGGAAATCTCGACGACAGGAAATCGACCTCTAAATACGTGTGCATCTTGAATGGCGCTGCCATCTCATGGGCCAGCAGGAAGCAGGATTGTGTTTCCGTGTCCACGGCTGAGGCAAAGTACGTTGCTTTGTCTGAGGTGTGCAAGGAGACTCAATGGCTCCGCAGCCTGCTTGGCGAAATGACAGTGCCACAGAAGGACGCCACGGTCGTACACGTGGACAACATGAGCGCCATCTCGATGGCTGAAGACGAGATCATCTCCCGGCGAACGAAGCACATCGACATACGTTACCACTACTCACGTGACCTGGTCATGAAGAACGTAGTGGACTTGCAGCACTGCGGAACGAAGAGCATGCTTGTTGACTGCATGACCAAGCCGCTGGAGAGCGACTTGCATTATGCAGGCATTCGTGAATTCGGCATGAGGAGTGCGGCAGAGGAAGGGTGAGCTCCAAGGCATTGATGGAGCCGAGGAAGGGACAGATGGACAGAGGTGCAAGGGAGAGATTTGTTGAAATAGCATGCACCTTGTCCACTGCCTAGCTGGCTAGCTACACATACATACAAGGCATGCACTGCTCTATGGAGTATGTCCTCTTGGTCTGTTCTGAGATGGGCCAGGAATGCACTGCCCATAAATGGGTATGTGCCCTGTGGCTCATCATAGGAACCATACCTTTTTGGCTTGGTTGATTAGGCACCGGAGTCTCAAACGAGAGGTCGTGGGTTCAAACCCCGCGACGGCCGCAATTTTCTTTGTGGCCAAAACTGGGGCAGGAAGCTTCTGGGAAGCTTACTAGAGCCTGCCTTGAGGATGACACTTGGCGGTGTAAGGACGCGCCAATTAGGAATGTAGGTTGAGGTTGGCTCCAGTGGAGCCACTACAAGCAGAAGCTTTAGCAAAGCTCTGCAAGTATAAAATCCTGTACCTTGCATGCATCCATTTACAGTTCTTGCCTTTGAGACTCCTCACACAGTGTCCAACCAAAGGTAGACACTAAAGACCAACATGCGGACTTTGTGAGGTTGCAAACCAAACAAACCTAAAGTGTGGATCCCTCGTTCGAGGGTGATATGTTATCTTGGTTGCAATACCAAGAGTGGTTGGCGGCCTCCCATGTCGGGACCCGTTTTCTAGACCGTTGGTATCCGGCGCATTGACACTTCAGTACGTAAGTGAAAAGGCCACTACAAAAGAAGGGTGGGACGTATGAAAACTACAACAAACACTTTCTCGAGTCTAGAAATCCTGTCATTCACCTTTGGGTGACTGTTTCAGTCATGAAGTGCATATTCTGACTCACACACACACACACACACACACACACACACACACACACACACTCATACACATCCATCCACACAGGTGTTGACACAACTTGAGTTCTAGAAAAGCAAGGATAGTCTACATGCCTATTTTTGCAATAGTAGAGGAAAAATCACCCAAAACCTCTCCTTGCACCCTTCTTTTCACAATCCAAGGCACACAAGCGTTGCAGCCTGTGCATGGGAATTGAACAAGGGTGCAGATAAGCCCTTCCTCTAGAAATCGTGCACATAGTGATTTGCGACACGGATGTGTTTGGTACAGCAACGATGTACAAGGTTTTCAATAATATTAAGTGCGCTTTGGTTATCACACATGAGGGGTACTTGCAAAATGTGAACGTGCAGGCCATGCTAGGAGATGCGCCACGATGTTGCCTCCTTTGCAGCTTCAGTGAGTGCCACATGTACCACTTTCGTTGAACTTGTGGTGATACATTCTTGCTTGCCGCTTCACCATGAGACCACTCCCCCTCAAATATTGAAGATATACCACATTGTGCTGTGTGATCCTGCCACATCAACTGCATAGTCGTTGTCACTGAATCCAACTAGCTTAAGATGATCGCGTGTGCGGTGATATCAAAGAACGATGGCTGCTGTGTCTAGAGTGTATAGAAGGACACAAAACAAGGCCCTCGTGTGAAGACCTTGTGGGGAGCTGCTGTACTGAGAGAGAAGGATTATTGCATATGTGATGTCAAGACGAGTGGTGACAGATGCATACATCAAGCTGCCCACGATTGATTGGTATAGGTGGATGTCAACCTCACTGCTAAGAGTGACGTCAGCTGCATCACTCATCTCCTTCACTCCCTCCAGTGTGATGGGAGTTACTAGTGATCGCACACCCTCTAGGATAGCATCATACTTTTGTGGCAAAACTCTTCACGGAGCGTTGCTGACTAATCTCAATCCACCCTTCCTGTCTGTTCCGCTTGACCTCCATCCCTAGAAATGTGCTGACTTCTCCAAAGTCCTTCATTTTGTACCGCTTGCTCAGCAGCTCCTCTGTTCGAGAGACCTATGTGATGGACAGAGAGAAGATAAGGAAATCATCAACATGTACAAGAACTGGTACTAGCGATCTCCCTTCTCCTGGAACAAAAAGTGAATGGTCTACATTGCTCCTCACAAAACCTCCATCGACAAGGCCAGCTGCTAGCTCCTCATTCTAAACACCGTGGAGACTGTTCAAAACCATACAATGCTCGCTTGAGGCGGTAAATCCTGGCAATGCCATCATCTACTTTCTCTACGTGTACCATGTAGATCTCCTCTTGTAACTTTCCATGAAGAAAAACATTGTTCACGTTCATCTGATGTATTTCCCAATCAAACTATGCTGCTACTATAAACAAACCTTGACCCCTAGAGTACTTGCCCACGAGTGCAAATGTGTCCCAAAAGTCAGTTCCTGAAACATGAGAACATCCTTTTGCTGCAAGACGGGCCTTGCATCTGTCAGTAGTGCCATCATTGTGATGTTTCATCACAAACACCCACTTCGCCCTGACTGCTTTTCGTCCGCCTGGCAAGTGTACCTTTTTCCAATGTATCAAATGCATGAATGTCAATCAACTCCTCCTGAAAATCCTGTTGCCAGAAGTGTGCATCTCAACATGTCATTGCCTCCCTATACGTTTGAGGAACAAATGGTGATGTTGTACGACCCAAGCTGATCAGTAAATCCTCAGTCTCCTCTCACCAACTTGTATAACTCCTGACAGTGGTTGAAGGCTGGGTAAACTGTTGACCAGGTTACACATGCCCTTGTACGACTTCCTGTCAATCGCACTAAGTCTTCTTCCCCTCTAGTACTCCTCCCCTTGAGTGCCAAGTCTCTCAGCTACCTTAGGCGCCCTTGCCTTCAGTTCCTGTTCTAACATCAATCGCATAAATGGTCCCATTTTTCCTCGATCACTTGGTACTCGTATGAAGGAAGAAGGAGAGGGTCCTGTTCCTGATGGGGTTAAGTGGACAGAGGTTGGGGGTGAAGGAGGAGCTGAGGATGGTGATGATGTTGATGATGCTGATGGTGTTGATGGTGTTGATGGTGCTGATGGTGCTGATGTAGATGCGTGGGCTCAGGTTTTTTCATCATCCTTCATCTGCAGACGTCAGGCATGACATCTGCAGATGAAGGTTGATGAGAATGTTGGATCGTGCCATGTACTAGGTTAACAAAGACAGAAGAAACTTGCATGACTAGCGTGTCACCAATGCCTAGTGGTGGAGTTAGTAGAGCAAATGAATGTCGAGTACATTTGACTTGATGTGTGTGCTGGAGGACGCCTCGTTACTTTCAAGTGTAGTAGTGCAATGCAAACTACTTCTCATACCAATCCATATAACGTGACTCAACTATTTGTCCAGTCTCAAAGTCATAGCATCGGCACGCCTTTGAGATTGTACTTGGCCCCATGAAGATGCCCCACCGTCGTGGTCCGTCTAGCATTCCAGTCCTATCATGTGGAGATCGCCAGTAGCATACGATACTGCTCCATACTTGCACCGGTGTTAGATTTGCATTCTCATTATACCACAATTGCCACGTATAACGGTCAAGTGTAAGTTTTTGTGGGGAATGCGGTTTCGTACCCAAACAACATACTTTACTGCCTTACCCCACAAAAGCTGTGGAACCCCTGTTGCGATCATGATGGTTCAAACTACATTTAGTGTACGGTGCCAATGTTCTACAACTCCATTCTGCTGTGGTGTGCGTAGAGCTGACATATGAGGTTGAATACCTTGACTCATCAAGAAATCCTCAAACTCTTCACTTGTAAACCCCCCCTCCTCCCTTGATTGCTACAAAGAATGCACAATGGCTGTCTGCATTCACGTTATGCGCGAGTTAGCCAATTACACATTGCAGCCACTGCATGCCCCTTCTCTTTCAGGAAGAAACACCATGTCATCTGTGTGTAGTCATCGATCAGACTCAACACGTATCTTGCACCCTCTGCTGGTGATGTTGGGTACTCATGGCCTGGAGTCCAAATATTGGTATGAACTATTAACGAGGAGGCCGTGGATCTATGTTCATGATGGAGAGGTGGTTATTCTGTCAGTTTGCCACTCCCGCAGGCAAAACATGGATGTGATCTCTGCTACTTTCGGATCATCTAAAGATCGAGGCCATCGGCTCAACATGCTTGAGTGAGGTCTCGGAAGGAAGATGGTCCCATGAGGGCTAAGAGCTGATGCAATGTCTCTAAAGTGCTGGCATCGAGCCTTGCCGAGGGGTATGTATGTGCATGTGGATTAGCTGTGATTGATCGAAGCGATTCACTATACAAGTCACTGACAAGTGGGCCCCCTAGAATTTTTGTACGACCTCGACGTATGCTACACCAGTTGTTCCTCTGTATGATAATGAATCCTCCTTGAGAATCCAACCTTGATCTGGATAGTAAGTTGATCCTATGGTGTGGTACATGCAAGACCCCAATCAAGCAATCCTCACCTTGTTGACCCTAAACACGAACCATCACAAACCCCTCTATTGGAATCAATTCCTTAGAAGGTGTTTGCATAGCAGATAGGATAGTCGGAGCATACATTGTTTGAAAAAAACCCCTATCTGAGCACATGTGATGTGTTGCGCCTGTATCAAGATTCCATCCTAGCCCTCGTGATGCCCGTTCTGTGGTGAATCTTTTTCTTTTTCTCTCCTCTCTTATTTGCTGGTCCGGGGTCCATTTTTGTGTCTGCTTCAGCAGGTATCCGGCACACTTCTCAACTGTCCCGTTCAAACTACCTACTCAGGCCGCTCTTTCTACAAACTTTCTCGTTTGTGATTCTACGTCTAACTGCTGAAGCAGGACAGCGTTCAAAACTTAGACAGAAATCGTAAAAAATGGCACCATAGACGAACAAAAAGCAGCCTATAGAACTCTTAACACCATGAAATTCACGCCTGAAAGTGAGGGACTACTCAGTTCAACCTCTAGGACTTGATTATGTTGAATACGAGAGGAAAAACCAAGCACACCCGAGGGAGATTACCCACGAACAAATCTGACAAGTAAACCTAGAACCTCTAAACCTCTAACATTTCACCCTAGCCTCTACACTTGACGAAACTGAGTGCCGTTTGTTGCAATGGAGTTGTCTGAACACGTTCTATCATCTAACTACAACAAATCTGACTTGAAACTGACAAGAATTGGAGTTCCAAGAAAAATAGAAAGTGGGCCATCCAATTCTTGTCCCGTCCTCCACACCAACACCTTACCACTACCCTTTAGATCTTCAACATTCCTCTCATACCATGTGAAAACTACAACAAACATGTTCTCCCATCTAGAGATCCTATCATTCACCTTTGGGTGATTGTTTCCGTCATGAAGTGCAGATGCTGACTGACACACACACACACACACATACACAGTCACCCACACATGTGCTAACACAACACAAGTACTAAAGAAGCAAGGATACTGTGCATGCCTAGCTTTGCAATAGCCGAGGAGAAATGACAAATGGGGCCAAAGTCACCTAAGTAGGAGTGCGCCTTAAGGACCACACTCCGTCAACCCCATGAGCGAGGCACTCATGGAGGACCTGCAAACGGGATGCAAACTGTCAAACATGTCCCAAATCTAACCTAAGAGCACAAAGCAGGTCATGCATATAAAGAAGAGGAAACACAATGTGCAAATCCAATCTATTCCAACAGGACATGTTATGGAAGAAGTATAAGAGTAAGCATCATGCATTCCGTATGCTTTTGAAGGAGAAGATGATGTTGCTGAAAATGCAGGATGGCAGAGGGATGGAGGCGTATTTGGACAAGGCAAAGGAGCTCACAAAGCAGCTAAAAGTGGCCCGCAACCTTGTGGAAGAGACGCGCTTCATCCTCTTCATGCTGAGGGGACTCCCAATGAGCTACAACACCGTGCAAGAAATGTTGGAGTGCCATCCAACTCTCGACCTGGACTTAATCTACACGTACGTGGTGCACGTGGAACTCCGTTGCAATGCACCAAAGCGCAATAGCAGCAGCAGAAGTGAAGCAGATTTTATGGCCATGGACTTATGCAACCAAAAGCAATTGTAGTCAGGGCAGAATAGAGGCACGAAGAAAGGCAAGTGCTACTTCTCCTAGAAAGTAGGGTGTTATAATAAAGAGAGTTTCAAGTTCAAAAGGGACCAGAAGGAGCAGAAGCAGTAGCATTCCTCGCAATAGTAGAAAAATCACTAGCTTCAAGAACAGCATCAACAACAGCAACCTCCACAGCAGCAGCAGCAGTTGTCACAAAAGCGTCAGCAACAGCAGCAGAACAATACCAACATGCGCCACTTTGGCAACATGAACGTGGCCAAGGAGGTCTGTGACCGCCTGTTCATGTCTGACATGTCGTAGATGGAGAAGGCGGATCTGGCGTGGTACAAGGACCCAGGGGGTACCAAGAGCCTAACCCATCGCAAGGAGTGGTTTACGCAGCTGCTCTCCACCCCCCCCCAACCGATTGCTTTGGATGATGATCGTGTTGTGTATACTGAGGAGATTGGGATTGTGGAGATATGGTCAGAGACCCCGCATGGCATTGAATTAGGAGTATTCCATGGCATGCTGTTTGTACCTAATGCAGCGTTCAACATCCTCTCAGTCTCTCCTCTAACTAACATAGGACTGTGGGGCGTCTTTGACGATGACTATGGCTACATCCTCAACAAGGAAACTGGAGAGGAGTTTTCCAGGTTGGAGAAGGAAGGCGACATGTACTGCCGGTTGGGGGCAACCAAGATCCCGCGTGAACAAAGGCTTGTAGCAATGGTGGAGGAGATAGATGGAAAAATCCGGCATGCCTGCTATGGCCACGTCGGCATGCGCGCCTTGGAACTACTTTACATGAAGCAGGTGGTGCGTGACTTGGCCTCCATCTCCAACTTTGAGCACGAGGTGTGCATCGGCTGTTCGGAGGCAAAGTAGCGCCGCGAGGCATTCTCTGGAGTAGGGGAGTGCACGAACGAGGTCCTGGAGCTGGTCTACACAAACATGTGAGGCCCGATTCAGACCCGGAGCTTTGGAGGCTGTAGTATTTCCTAACCTTCATTGATGATTTTAGCTGTTACACTACGGTGTACTTCCTTTCCTCCAAGGACGAGTGCTTTGACATGTTCAAGGAGTTCAAGGCCATGGTGGAGAACCAGAAAGGCAAGAAAATCAAGGTGTTGGACAGCGACCGCGGTGGGGAATACCTGAGCAAAGACTTCCACGACTATCTCGTAGAAGTTGGCATCTAGGCACAGCGCAGTGCGCCATACTTGTCGTAGCAGACAGGCGTAGCAGGACGCGCCAACCGAACCATCGTTGAGTCGGCATACTCCATGCTTCAAGCGGCTCAGCTCACCTACGACTTCTGGCCCAAAGCAGTGATAACTGCGTTGTACATCAACAATCGAAGTCCAACCAAGGTGTTAGAGCACATGACGCCATATGAGGCATGGTTCAGGGAGAAGCCAAGAGTGGGCCGCCTTCGTGCATTTGGCAGCCTGGCACACATAAATGTGCCGAAGGAAAAGCCGCAGAAGAAGGATGCAAAGAGTGCACACATGCTCATGATCGGCTATGAAGTGGCGAGCAAGGCACATCGCCTCTATGATAGGGATACCAGCCACGTCATAATCTCCAGGGATGTTGTCTCCAACGAGTGCAACGTCATCAGCACCAACATTGTTTGGGGAGAGGCAGTAGAACCAGCATCTGACAAAGCAGTGGGAGCAGATATCATCCCTGACCCTGTCTTCTTGGACCAATTTCTCCACTATGATAATGGGAGAACCACTCTACTCTCCCTTGTATGATGTAGAGGATACAACAGCCTCATTGGCAAAAGTAGAGGAAGGAAATACAATACCACGAAAAGCAGCAGTTATGCCAGCCGCACCGCGCCAACCTCGTGCTAAGGCTCTAGCACCAGGTCGCAGGTACCCTCTTAGGGTGCGCTACAAGCCTGATGAGGGTGGCCATTTCAGGATGCTGCAAAAACCAGACCAGGTAAATGTTGCAGTTATAAAATATTCAGAGGAGCACACATCCTACAAGGAGGCCATGGTTGCACCAGATGCAGCAGATAAGGCACAAGCTGTGCAACAAGACCTACAATCACAGCATAATAACAACACGTAGGAGCTGACTGAGAATCCACCTGGACGTAAGGTAATGAAGTGCAAGTGGGTTCTAAAATAGAACAAGGGCGTAGATGGGAACCTTGAAAATTACGAGGCGAGATTTGTCGCCTACGGCTACTCGTAACACGAGGGAATCAACTACATAGAAACCTTGACCCCTGTTGCAAAGCTTGCCTCAGTACGCATGCTCCTCTTTTATGCAGCACACGAGGACTTTGAGATTCAGCACATGGATGTCAAGACGACATTCTTGAATGGTGACTTGGAGGAGGAAATCTACATGGAGCAGCCGGAGGGGTTCGTCATAGAGGGCCAAAAACACCTGGTTTGTAAGCTGCAAAAGTCCATGTATGGCCTCAAACAAGCGTTGCATGCTTGGAACTAGAAGTTGGATGCGACGTTGTAGTGCATGGGGTGCGAGCGCAATGAGCGTACCTACAGTCTCAAATGCTGGCAGCATGGACATGAGATCCTCATGATCAGTGTCTATATGGATGACATGCTCCTCCTTTCCAATAGCATGTGTGCACTACAGGAGTTTAAGGATGCCATGGAGGAGCACTTCTTGATGTCTAATCTCAGGGAGGCGTCATACGTCCTTGGCATCCAGATCACACATGACTGCAAAGTACGTACCCTCTTGTTGCAATAGAGCCGCTACATCAAGGATGTTTTGTAGCGGCTCGGCATTGCAGAGGCAAAACCCATCAGCACGCCGCAAGGGATGCAGTAATAGCTTTTGAGTTTTAGTGGAGAACCAGATGCAGCTGATCGGCAGAGATACCAGAGAGCCGTCGGCAGTCTCATGTACCTTATGGTGGCAACCAGGACGGACCTCCCACAGGCTGTCAGCGATGTGAGACAGCACATGGCTAGTTCCCAAATTGAGCACCAGAAGACAGTAAATCGGATCTTCCGCTACCTTGCTAGAACCATTAACATCGGCATTACCTACAACGGCAACGACAACACCATCATCGACTACAGTGATAAAGATTGGGCTTGAAACCCAGAGGACCGCAAGTCCATCTCTGTACATGTGTTCCTTAAGAATGGAGGGACCATCAGCTGGTGTTGCAAGCGGCAGGTGGTTGGGGCCACATCAAGCATAGAAATTGAGTACATGTCTCTAAGCTTTGGAGCAAAGGAAGCCGTTTGGCTTCACCGTGTCATGGTGGAGATGAGTGGGAGTGTAGCAGTTCTTGTTCCTATGCCTGTTTACAACCGGAGCACAATCGCACTTGCCAAGAATCTTGACCACCATGCTCACACCAAGCACATTCACATCGCATATCACTTCATGAGGCACACGGTGCAGGAAGGTGCTATGAAGCTGGAATTTAATCCAACCAGCAAGCAGGTCGCTGATTTGTACACCACGCCACTGACTTGTGAGAAGCAACAGTTTTGCATAAAGGAATGTGGACTTAGCCCACTCTGACTGCGGCGAAGTCAAAGATTCTTGCAAGAGTAGCCATCCGGCTCAATTTTAAGTCCACAAGAGCAAGTATCAAGAAAATACCAGATGCATCCTCCGATCGTCAATCCAACTTCATCATTGAAAGGATCAAGCCGAAAAATATATATGGTCCAAGTTTCAGGCCAATCCAACGGTTCGGTTGAAAGATATGGATTGTCCAAATTTCCTAGGTCAGAGACCGCCTGTGTCTGGGTAACTGTGGGCAATGGCTCCATGCTTTGGCCTGAGAAAAGAAAGAGGCAATAGGTCTAGGGTCAAGACCTGATGGGAGAAATATAAAAAATGATCCTCAATTCTTGAGTTGCCTTGTTAGAGTGCGCTCACTAGGAATAAGGTTCCTCTCCTTACTTTTTAGGTGAGTAGAGATCCTTGTGTGCGGAACATGGATACATGGCGATTCTCCATGGGATTGTGGGTTACGTAACCACTAGGAGTGCGCCATGAGAGTATTTTCTAGCTCGATAGGTGGTGTGTGAGTACTCTGTCTGACTGCTAGGTTGATTTCCTCTCTTGTGTGAGATTATGGACTCTAGTGTGTGAGCCTTAGCCTCCATGGCTTAGTGTTGTGGCTTGTGAGAGGGCTGACTTGCCCAAGCTCTAACTCTATATGTACTCCATCATTTTGAGTGATTCAATAACCAGTCTTTAGCACAGCTAATGCACTTTTAGTCCTACTTGCTGGGTTCTCCAAGGGTCCCTCTCTCTTGAGTTCCAATACAACAAACTCTCTGTTGCAGCTCTCTGCATTTATAATGAGATATCTCCTCTGACTAGCTGTCTTAATCTTAGTCTTTGTGCACTGCATTGACCATACTGATACCTCGGGTACCTGCAAAATGCAATTCACTTTGGAGAGAATCGCTCATGCAACCTGCAAGCATCTTCTTGGTCTTTACACATTCCAGGTTTATTATCTCCTTAAAGACCAGGTTGCATGAGTAGTGGTATGTAATGACGATGGGCTTGGTCCACCTAAGATGACATCATTCTGTGCCATTTTAATGACACTCTTCTTGTCAATGCGGACCTTTGTTGCTGCCGTCTGAAAGCAAATTGCGTAGCTAATGCGTCTCTTTGCATGTTATTGACAGAGTAATGTAATCTACCTTCAGGATAGAGAGGGACACATAGACTTGTTTTCTACTTGCCAAAGAGACTACTCCACTGTTCAATAGGCACATGATGCTTGAGATGGACTTTTTGTCACTAATTCTTCCCCTCTGGTCGACGTTTGTGTAGCATTATAGTAGAAGTGTGTCAGATCCCTCTTGGCCTCAAAACTTGAGTCCCATTTATTATGTGTTCTAAATAAAGTTCATGATGCACTTAACTACTTGCCAGTGCTATAGCCCTTGATTGGCCACAAACTTGCTTGCTTGTCCTACAGTACAACAAAAATCACGGCGTATTCCTACCATGGCAAACGTTAGGCTACCAAGATCAGACTGGTAGGGAATGTTATCCATCTCACAATGTTCTGTTTACCTACTATGACTCAAAGAGGAAGAGAGTATTATGTCTTTTGTTATGGGTGTGCTGACGCCACCACATGGGTGTTTAGGGACCCGTTTGCCTGGACCCATGTTCCGATCTCTTCAATGGATGCGAATTTCCTATCGCGCTTCTTTCCTGACCAAACTTCTTGTGGCATCCTCAGCTGCTTCTCTAACTACTTCTTACCGAGCCTTCCAAGGGCGGGTGCTGGAATGAGATTGTTACGAGGGTACGTGGCTAGTTGAAGCTCACAGGGTTTGGTTTTTCCTTGTGGAAATGGTAATTTGAAACTGTCATGAGGGTGCGTGGCTACTTGAAGATGTTCCTTGAAGAAGAGGTTGAACTTACAGAAACAAGTCCTGGATATGAAGCGTGGAGTGTCAAAAATGACATGGTGCTTGCAATTCTTAGGACATCAGTGCATGAGTCACAGCATGTCTACCTCGAAGGTATCGCACATGCATCAAAGGCTCATGAGAAGCTTGCATGTGTACACCAATCAACGGCTCTTGCAAGTCACCTCTTCATCCCTCAAAAGCTGATCTCGATGAGGGTGAGGAAAGGAGAGTCGATTCCCGACTTCCTGTTGCAGTTTGAAGGACGGTTGTAGCAAGTATTCCAAGTGAATTGGGAAATTGACACCAACATGCAGGCCATGATCCTCCTTATGGCGCTATCTGAAAGCTGGTGTCCTTTGATCACTGAATTTGGCGGTTGGAAGGAGGAGGATTTGACGTATGAGGCAGTGTCGAAGTACGTGCGCAAAGAGGCCATGCGTGGCAGCAGTAGTGAGGGTGATGTTTCAGCCTATGCTGCAGAGTACGATGGTCATGGCAACAACTCCTCTTCTGGTCAGAGCAGGATCGAAAGTGCTGGCGATAGAGGAAAATGTTATGGTGGTAGTAGAAAGATTTCAAAGCGTCCTCCGAAGTGCCATAACTATGGCAAGCCTGGGCATTTGGCATGGGAGTGCAGGGCTCCTAAGAAGGAAGACGAAGATCATGGTTGTAGATATGAGGGCAAAGGAAAGGGTAAGAAGGAAATGAAAAACATGATGGTTGCGAGCGTGCCGGCCAATAAGGGAGCGACACTACTCAAGCGTGGAGCCTACGGTCTTGACTTTGGCACGAACCACCACTCTTCAAGGGAGAAGGATGGGTTCATCTCCATTGGGGACACTGAATATCGCTTTAGGTGTGCCAACGGCAGCCTTGTCCATGCGCAAGGCGAGGAAGATAAGCTGATCAGCATCAACGTGAACGGTGCTGAAAAAGACTTGAAGCAGGAGAACATCATCTACATGCCGTCTTTTCCCGCAAACCTCTTGTCAGTGTCCAAAATCAGGAACCACGACATGAAGGTCGTCTTCACGGAGGAGGAGGCCGTGATTGTCAAGAACAAGGACATCAAGATCTGCTATCCCAAGGAGAGTCTTGTCACACAGGTCCCAATAGTTGATGGGCTCTACGTGCTACAGACCAAACCTCTTGAAAGTACAAATGAGGGATATGCGGCGGTTGAAGAGCCCAAATCTCCAAAGCCTGATTTTGCACCACAAGCCGTCACCATGGCGGCCAACTCCACCGATACAGACGCTGAGCTATGGCACAGGCGGTTTGGACATGTGGCCGACAGCACACTGCAAGCTATGCAGGAGCACGAAGTGGTTCATGGGATGAAGGGATGCAAGGCCAAGGATGAGGGAATGTGCAAGAAGCTCTGTGAGCCATACCTCCAAGGCAAGGCAAAAAAGAGAGCCCTTTGAGCGTAATGGGCAACGTGCGGTAGCAATATTGGAACTGATTCACTCTTATGTGTGTGGACCATTTCGCACCCCTTCGAAAGACGGCAACAAGTATTTCTTGATCTCCATCGATGACCACAGTCGCAAGATGTGGATCTACTTCCTCAAGATAGAGGGAGAGGTCAAGGAGAAGCTGCAAGAGTTTGTCGCGATGGTAGAGCGGAAAACAAGCAAGAAGGTCGAGGCACTGCGCACGGACAACGGTGGTGAGTACAAGAAGTGCAAAGGCTGGTTGAACCAATACGACATCAACAATTCGACCACCACGCCTTACACCCCCCAAAGTAATGTCGTTGCCGAGCGGATGAACCAGACTATCCTTAGCATTACACGAAGCATGTTCTTCGACGCCAAATTCCCACTTTGCTCCTTAGCTGAAGCTGCAAGAACTGCTTGCTACCTTGTGAATCTCACTCCGGCAGCCATGCTTGGAAGGCGTGGTAAGAAGCAACAAGAGATGCAGCTCAGGATTCCACAGGAGGCTTGGTCAGGGAAGTAGCCAGATGCCTCACACTGGAGGTTCTTTAGCTGTACTACCTGGGCAAAGGTCCGAAAGAGAGAAGGAAATTGTAAGCTAGATGTACGTGCGCGTAAGTGTGTAATGGTCGGATACAACACCGCACACAAGGCTTACAGGCTATGGGACCATGCGCCTAGAAAACGCATCAGGAGCCGAGATGTTGATTTTGATGAAAGGAAGCTTGGTAAGGGAGAGTCGCTCGACCCTGTACATGCTCCCAAATCAAGAGAGTGGGTTGTGTTGCTCGAGTCAGGTCATCAAGCACAACAGAATTTGCAGATGGTGCCAGTGAAGGATGGTGCTACACGGAGAAAGGCTGTGCAGGCTCACACAGCGACGGACTCTAACACTGAGTCTAAGTCATCCAATGCCTCAAAGCCAAATAATGAGGCCGGTGGCTCTTCCTCAAACAACAGATCATTGGCAGCACAGGAGCAACAGAAACAAGTAAGCCTTGAAGCACCACGAGCAATACTTCGGCGTAGTACGTACCATAAGAAACCTACGCCCAAGTACGGTGCTGAGAGTGCAAAAAGGACCACACTCAGCTGGTCATGCTCGGCTCAAGGAGAGCCTGTGACCGTAACAGAGGCTATGAACATGCCAGATGCGTCGAAGTTGAAGGAGGCAGTGGATAGCGAACTCGCATCCATTAAAGAGAACGGAACATGCGTTCTGGTGGTCAGGCCTCCAAATGCGCACGTGGTGGGGTCAAAGTGAATACTCCGGAAAAAGTTCAAGAAAGATAATACTATGAAGAAGTACAAGGCAAGAGTTGTGGCAAAGGGATTTTCCCAGCGCGCAGGCTGAGAGTACGAGGAGACCTTCGTGCCTATCGTTACCTTTGCCTCCATCAGATCCATGTTGGGCATTGCTCCTACAAAAGATCTGGAGGTCCACCAGATGGGTGTCAAGACATCTTTCCTCTATGGGAAGCTAGACAATGAAGTCCTGATGGAGGTGACCAAAGGAGTGAAAGCTCCAGAGGGCAAAGTTTGCAAACTTGTCAAAGCAGTCTATGGGCTGAAACATGCCCCAAGGATGTAGTACAAGGAGATGGACGGCTTCATGGCCGGGCTTACTTTCACGCACTGCCAAAATGACCCAAGTGTCTATGTGTGGGATAATGAGCAAGGCTTGATGCTGGTTGCATTATACGTGGATGACCTAATCATCTCCTCGTCATCGGTCGAGCTATTTAACAAGCTGAAGACAGATCTTAGGAACAGCTTGAAGATGAAGGACATGGGTCTGCTCTAGTTCTACCTCAGGAGAGCCGTCCACCGTAATTGAGCAGCAGGCACCATCGAGCTGAACCAGATACAATACATCATGGAGGTCCTCAAACGCTACAACATTGAGGACTGCAAGCCCATCACTACACCCATGATAACAGACATTAAGCTCTCCACCTCCATGAGCCCTAGCACAGAAGCAGAACGGCATGAGATGGACAACATTCCCTACCAGTCTGCTGTTGGCAGCCTCATGTATNGTGGATCTACTTCCTCAAGATAGAGGGAGAGGTCAAGGAGAAGCTGCAAGAGTTTGTCGCGATGGTAGAGCGGAAAACAAGCAAGAAGGTCGAGGCACTGCGCACGGACAACGGTGGTGAGTACAAGAAGTGCAAAGGCTGGTTGAACCAATACGACATCAACAATTCGACCACCACGCCTTACACCCCCCAAAGTAATGTCGTTGCCGAGCGGATGAACCAGACTATCCTTAGCATTACACGAAGCATGTTCTTCGACGCCAAATTCCCACTTTGCTCCTTAGCTGAAGCTGCAAGAACTGCTTGCTACCTTGTGAATCTCACTCCGGCAGCCGTGCTTGGAAGGCGTGGTAAGAAGCAACAAGAGATGCAGCTCAGGATTCCACAGGAGGCTTGGTCAGGGAAGTAGCCAGATGCCTCACACTTGAGGTTCTTTAGCTGTACTACCTGGGCAAAGGTCCGAAAGAGAGAAGGAAATTGTAAGCTAGATGTACGTGCGCGTAAGTGTGTAATGGTCGGATACGACACCGCACACAAGGCTTACAGGCTATGGGACCATGTGCCTAGAAAACGCATCAGGAGCCGAGATGTCGATTTTGATGAAAGGAAGCTTGGTAAGGGAGAGTCGCTCGACCCTGTACATGCTCCCAAATCAAGAGAGTGGGTTGTGTTGCTCGAGTCAGGTCATCAAGCACAACAGAATTTGCAGATGGTGCCAGTGAAGGATGGTGCTACACGGAGAAAGGCTGTGCAGGCTCACACAGCGACGGACTCTAACACTGAGTCTAAGTCATCCAAGGCCTCAAAGCCAAATAATGAGGCCGGTGGCTCTTCCTCAAACAACAGATCACTGGCATTGCAGGAGCAACAGAAACAAGTAAGCCTTGAAGCACCACGAGCAATACTTCGG
>SZWC01007269.1:33551-51127 GCA_023375785.1 Penium margaritaceum | reverse complement strand
AGCGTATAAAGCTTTGGATGTACAACGGGCCACACAAGTTTGTGTGGACCAGCTCCACCAACTCCTTTGCGCGCTTCCCCGCTCTAGAGAACGCCTCGCGATGCTGCTTCCCCTCCAAGCAGCCGATGCACAACCGCGGCTAAATGTTGGTGATGAAGGGCAAGTCACGTACCATGTGCCTCATTTGAAGTTGCTCCAAGGCGCGCATGCCGAGGTGGTCGTAGCACGCATGCCAGATTTTGCCATCTATGGCCTGCACCACTACATCAAGACTCTGCTTACGCAGGATCTTGGTTGCCCCCAACAGTCGGTACATGTCGCCTTCCTTCATTGACCTGGCGAACTCCTCTCTCATTTCCTCGTCAAGGATGTAGCCACTGTTGTCGTGAANTCCAACAACTCTCTAGTTGTCGAACCAGGAAAACGGCAAACGGCATCCATGGCAAGAGCACTTTTAAGAGCTCTAATCCCATGAACTACAGCGCCGCATCTAATTTCTGGTTCCAAGCACGCGACGCTTGCTCGAGGCCATATAGCAACTTCTACAGCTTGCAAACCACGTGCTCCTTGCCATCCATGACAAACCCCTCCGGCAGCTCCATGTAGATTTCCTCTCCTAGTCACCGTTCAAGAATGACATGTTGACATCCATGTTGTGGATCTCGAAATCCCGAGCTGCTGCAGAAGAGAGGAGCATGCCCACAGAGGTAAACTTTGCAACAAGAGCAAGGGTTTTAGTGTAGTTGATGCCTTCCTTTTGTAAGTACCCATTGGCGACGAGCCTCGCCTTGTATGGTTTTAGGTTCCCATCTGCTCCCCTTTCTTCTTGAACATCCAACTGTGATTGATTACCTTGCATCCACGTGGCCGCTCAGTCAGCTCCCACGTACCATTGTTGAGCCGCGACTTCATCTCTTGCTGCATAGCTTGCGCCCAATCTTTTGCATCTTGTGCATCCATGGCCTTTTTGTACAACGTCGGCTCATCAAAGTCCGCTGCATGTGTGACGCTCATCTGGTCTGGTTTTTGCAGCATTTAGAAATGGCCACGCTCACTAGGGTTGTAGCGCACTTTAAGAGGGTACCTGCGACCTGGTACAGGAGTGTTGGCCGGGGGCTAGCATGGTGCTACTTGCGCAACTGCTACTGCTAGTAGTGGTGCATCCTCCGCCTTTGGTTTTGTCGATGAGGTCACTGTATTTGCTACATCAGCCATGGGAATGCAGAGTGGTTTGCCCGTTGTCAGAGTTGAGGAAGGGTCAGGAGAGACAAGGTCAAGGAGGATATCTGTTCCCATTACCTTGTCTGCTGCTCATTCTATTGATTCCTCATAAACAATGTTGTTACCAATGATGTTGCTCTTGTTGAAGACAAAATCCGAGAAGATGATGACGTGGCCAATATCCCTCTTGTAGAGGTGATAGGCATTGCTTACCATGCCATAGTCAATCATCAGCATCTGTGTGCTCTTCGCATCCCATTTGTGCCGCTTCTCCTTTGGCACGTGCATGTGCGCCATGCTACGTAACGCACGAAGGTGACCCACACTTGGTTTCTTGCCAAACCTTACCTCATACAGCTTCATGTGCTCGAACGCCTTGGTTGGACAACCATTCTTGATGTACACCATAGTGCTCACTACTTCGGCCCAAAAATTGTCTGTGAGCCAAGTCGCGTGCAGCTTTGAGTGCGCTGACTCAACGATGGTACGGCTGGCGCGTTCTGCTACGCCAATCTGCTGCGGTGAGTATGGTGAAGTGCGCTGTGCCTTGATGCCAGCTGCTATGAGGTAGTTGTAGAAGTCTTTGCTCTGGTATTCCCCCGCGCGATAGCTACATAACGCCTTTGTTTTCTTGCTGGCCTGGTTCCCCACCTTTGCCTTGAACGCCTTGAACTTGTCTAAGTACTGGTCCTTGGAAGCAAGGATGTAAAGAGCAAAGTAACAGTTGAAATCATCAGTAAAGGTGAGAAAATACCTAAAGCGTATAAAGCTTTGGATGTACAACGGGCCACACAAGTTTGTGTGGACCAGCTCCACCAACTCCTTTGCGCGCTTCCCCGCTCTAGAGAACGCCTCGCGATGCTGCTTCCCCTCCAAGCAGCCGATGCACAACCGCGGCTAAATGTTGGTGATGAAGGGCAAGTCACGTACCATGTGCCTCATTTGAAGTTGCTCCAAGGCGCGCATGCCGAGGTGGTCGTAGCACGCATGCCAGATTTTGCCATCTATGGCCTGCACCACTACATTAAGACACTGCTTACGCAGGATCTTGGTTGCCCCCAACAGTCGGTACATGTCGCCTTCCTTCATTGACCTGGCGAACTCCTCTCTCATTTCCTCGTCAAGGATGTAGCCACTGTTGTCGTGAAAGATGACTCGCAGTCATGTGTTGGTGAGGGAGGACACTGAGAGAAGGTGGAATGTAGCATCACGTACATACTCCACGCCATGGAATACTCCCACTTCTATGCCACGCTAGGTCTTCAACCACATCTCCAAAATCCAAGTCCCCTTAACATACATTACCCGACCATCACTCAAAGCAATCGGTCGGAGGAGGAAAGGAGAGCAGTCGCGTAAACTACTCCTTTTGATGTATCAGGCTCTTGGTACACCCGGAGTCTGTGTACAACGCGAGATCCACCTTCTCTACCTGCGAAATCTTAGAGTTCTCCATGAAGAGGCGGTCGCGCATCTCCTTTGCCATGTTCATGTTGCGAAAATGGCGTATTCTAGCCTCCATCTGCAGCTACTACTCCTTCTACGGACACTCTTGTAACTGTTGCTATTACTTCTATGAAGATTACTGCTTTTGCTACTGCAATTGCTGCTCCTTGTGGTCTCTCTTCTTGCCTCTCTTGGAATTGGAGGAGAGAGGGAGCCTTGAAACGCCAAGCATATGGGACTGAAAGAGAATTACTTGTGCTGAATAATGGTTGTTGAATCTCTCAAAATGATGGAGTACAAATAGAGTTGGAGCTTGGGCAAGTCAGCCCTCTTACAAGGCACACCACTTAGCCATGGAGGCTAAGGCTCCCACACTAGAGTCCATAATCTCACACAAGAGAGGAAATCAGCCTATCAGGCCGGGCAATCACACATGCCCTAGAGGGCTAGAAAACACTCTCATGGCACACTCATAGTGGTCACATAACCCAGAGTTCCATACATAATTGCCATGCGTCCATGGCTAGCACACAAGGACATCACCTCACCTAAAAAGCAAGGGGAGGTACCTTTTTCCTAGTCAGCACGCTTTGACAAGGTAACCTAATAATCTAGGACCTCTTTGGATCTTTCTCCCATCACGTCTTGACCCTTGACCTCTTGCCTTCTTATGTTCTCAGGCTAAAGCATGCAACCGTCACGCATGGTCACCCAAACACTAGCTTTCGATGACCCCGGATATTTCAAGAATTCATATCTCTCAATCCGACCATTGGATCGGCCTGAAACTTGGAATGTAGTAATTGTACTACCCGATCTTTAAAATGACGAAGTCAAGTTGATAATTGGAGCAGGAATCTGGTATTTTCCTTGAACTTGCTCCTCTCGACCTAAAACTGAGCCGGATGGCTCCTTTCCCCACAGCCTCTCTGCTGTCCAAACTATTTTTATCGTTGGTTACGCAAGCTTGTGGTTAAAAAATGTTGCTTCACTACTGCTGGCGTTAATGCGCTTTGCTACATTACGATGATGTTCCACCTCCACTAGGTATATGTAAATGTAGTCCAAGTCTAGAGTCAGTTGGACATCCAACGTCTCTGGCACTGTGTCCTAGCTTGTTGAAAGTTCCATCATGAAGAGGAGGATCAAGCGCGTCTCTTCCACAAGGCTGCTTTCAGCTGCTTTACAAACTCCTTTACCCATTCAGAGTAGGCCTCCATCCCTACGCCACCCTGTGTTTTCACTACCTCTATATTCTACTCAAAAAGCATGAGGAATGCAGGATCCTTGCCCTCATACTTCTTGCATAACGCGTCCCACCCCTTTTTTTACACAAGCCTTGTCACTCACGTATTGAAGATGCAGGTTGGAAATGGAGATGACACCCCTTCTACCTCCACTCATGATATGCTGTTCCTACTGTTGTAGATGAACTTGTAGGTACTGCACCTTTAGCGGCGTCTTCCCCACCACCACGTACGCTAAGGTAATGCCTTTTGCCTGTGGAGGCAGAGTGTGCTTGTTGCCACTCACCACCTCCCACAAGCCCCCTCCTCCAAAAGGAGGCAGGTACGAATTTTTCAAAACCTGAAGTCGTCGGACCGTTCTAGCCTCTCTAAGGCTTGGGCTGCTGTGAACAGGCCTGCTCCTCCCATTTTGAGCTTTGGAGAATCTCAACGCTGTCCTTCAATGAAGGCGCTTCTCTTGCTTTTGTTGCTACTTTTGTAAGAACTTTGAAAGACAAAAAATAGAATATAGAGGGCAGCAGACTAGAAATTTAAAAAAGGTAAACCCACCACTAGAAACTTAAGCTCAAAACCTTTTTGATCGACACATAAAAGAGGGTCATCAACAGGGGAGTTGAAGAGATATGCTCCTTTGAACACAGGGAATTCTGCTGTTGCTACTCCTCATACCAGCCAGCTTGTCAACGGCGTTTCTCCCAAACGTATCAATGGAATGAAAAGGTGTTTTGCAGCAATGGAAAGCTAAGAAAAAATACGTCAATTCGCATGTGCTACTCTTTAAATTTGACGAAGAAATGAGAGAGTTGTGGTCTTTAAAAGGCGATAGCCTTACTCTGAGAGAAGAGTGTAGCCCTTGCCAACCTCGTTTTCAGCATAACTCTTCATCTGACTGTTGGATCTTCCCGATGTTGATCTCCTTGAAAGCTTGTCTTGGGAAATTGAAGATCTAGAGGTGGATCGTCAATTTTGGTCTAGTTTTGACCCTGACACATCACTGTCAAAGTGACGGCCTCTGTTGGCTGAAAGTGGCAGCACTTGGCTCTAATACCAAGTGCTGGAACTGGAGGAGAGATGGAGCCTTGGAGTGTTGACCTGATATGCTCCTTGTCCATCGCTGACATTTTTACAGGCACAAGACAAACTAGGCATGCACTACTCCTTTGGAGTAAGTCCCATAAGTCTGGTCCACATAGACAAGGCATGCATTGCTCCTTTGGAGCAAGTCTCTTTGGTCTAAACTGGATAGTATAGCCAGCAAACACTACCTAGGACAACTCCTTGTGGCTTAGACATTCTAGAGTGAGTCTTTGGAGCGACAGGGCACTAGGTCAAATCCCAACCCAATGACTAATTTTCAATGTGACCNTGCCAACCTCGTTTTCAGCATAACTCTTCATCTGACTGTTGGATCTTCCCGATGTTGATCTCCTTGAAAGCTTGTCTTGGGAAATTGAAGATCTAGAGGTGGATCGTCAATTTTGGTCTAGTTTTGACCCTGACACATCACTGTCAAAGTGACGGCCTCTGTTGGCTGAAAGTGGCAGCACTTGGCTCTAATACCAAGTGCTGGAACTGGAGGAGAGATGGAGCCTTGGAGTATTGACCTGATATGCTCCTTGTCCATCGCTGACATTTTTACAGGCACAAGACAATCTAGGCATGCACTACTCCTTTGGAGTAAGTCCCATAAGTCTGGTCCACATTGACAAACTAGGCATGCATTGCTCCTTTGGAGCAAGTCTCTTTGGTCTAAACTGGATAGTATAGCCAGCAAACACTACCTAGGACAACTCCTTGTGGCTTAGACATTCTAGAGTGAGTCTTTGGAGCGACAGGGCACTAGGTCAAATCCCAACCCAATGACTAATTTTCAATGTGACCAAAAGGGGGATAAGAAGGTTCTAAGAGACATCTCAGAAAATTCCAAGGTCTTTCCTGGTGGCTGGAGCTACCTGGCACTTACAGAGAGGGCCATGTAGGTAGGGGGGATGAGGCAATCCAGATTGCCTCAAAGTGGCTCATCCAAGGAGCCATTGGGCGCCCTAGGCTAGAGGCTTTCTCTAGGACTATAAGAACGTGTCAGTTACCTTTCATTGAGTATAGTTCTTACCTTTGAGACTGCTAACAGAGCTGTCCACCGGATGTAGACACTAAAGAAGAATTGGTTGGTCTAAGCCCGAAGAGTTTGATCCTTGTACGAAAGTGACCTGGTACTAAGGACACAGTGCAAGGAAGTAATTCTTATGAACTTCGTAGTGTAGAACCTTGGCTATGAGTGTAATAACATCCCTTACTTCTAATACCAAGAGCGGTCGACCGGAACCATTGTGTCGGAACCCGTTTTCTAATGCGTCACCTCAGGCAGGTTGACAAAGGGGTTTGGGCCAACACTCACTAGTAGTAAGGCACGCTTCTGCACACTCTCTCGCCCTCTCTGTCTTGTAGCGCGCACCAGCTCCATCAGCTCCATCAGCTCCATCAGCTCCATCAGCCCCAATGGCGGGTGCTGGCACTTAGCAAACAAGGGCCAAGGATAAGCTCTGCCCTTGGAGGTACGACCCTTGGGCCCTAACTAGGATAAGCTTTGCCCTTGTAGACACGACCCTGTGTTTGCTAGTGTGTGTTCTTCTCTGTTTGCACGTGATCAACGACTAAGGGGTAAGAAACGGGTCTACCCCCTATAAACTAGTAGCACAAAACACCCCACATCAACCTTCATCGGCATCAACGAAGCAGACAAACAGAGAACCAGAGAAGTACAATGACGACACCCGCTATGCTCACTCTTGAGAAAGTCAACGGTAGGATGTCAAAGTTTATAGGGATAGGTTTTTCCTTGTCAAAATGGAAATTTGAGATTGTCATGAGGGTGCTTGGCTACTTGAAGATGTTCCTTGGAGAAGAGGTTGAACCTCCAAAAGAATGCTGATCATGAAGCATGGAGTGTCAAAAATGACATGGCGCTTGCAATTCTTGTGAAATCAGTGCATTAGTTATAACATGTCCACCTCCAATGTATTAGACATGCATCAAAGGCTTATGAGAAGCGTGTACGTGTACACCAATCAACGGTTCTCAAAAATCACCCATTCATCCTTCAAAAGCTGATTTCGACGAGGGCGAGTGAGGGAGAGTCGATTTTGGACTTCCTCTTGCAGATTGAAGGATTGCTGCAGCAAGTAACCCAACTGATCTCGGAAATCGACACCAACATGCAAGCCATGATACTCCTCATGGCGCTACCTTAAAGCTGGGGTCCTCTGATCACCGTCTTTGGCGGTAGCAAGGAGGAGGATTTGAGATATGGGGTTGTGTCGAAGTACGTGCACAACGAGGCCATAGGTTGCAGGAGTAGTGAGGCTAACATTTCAGCCTACGCTACACAGTACGGTGGTCTTGGTAACAAGTCCACTGTGGATCAGAGCAGTAGCGCAAGTGGTGGCGGTGGAGGAAAAGGGAATGGTGGCTGTGGAAAGGGTTAAAAACATCCTGGAAAGTGCCATAACTGTGGCAAGTCATTGGTCACAAAAATGTAGGAATCACAAGAAGGAAGACGGAGATCATGGTGGTAGATACGAGGGAAAAGGAAAGGGTAAGGAGTTGACGAACATGATGGCTGAGAGCATGCCGGCAACCAAGGAAGTGGCACTGCTCTAGCTTGGAGCACAGGGGCTTGCGTCTGGCATGAACCAGCATTCTTCAAGGGAGAAGGATGGGTTCACATCCATTGGGGACTGTGAAGGTAACTTCATGTGTGCCAAGGACAACCTTGTCCATGCCCAAGGCGAGGGAAAGAAGTTGATCACCATCAACGTGAACGGTGCTTAAAAAGACTTAATGCTGGAGAACGTCATCTATATGCCCTCTTTTGCGGAAAATCTCTTGTTCGTGTCAAAAATCACGCACCACGACATGACAGTCCTCTTTACGAAGAAGGAGGCCGTAGTATTCAAGAACAAGGACAACAAGATCACCTATCCCAAGGAGAGTCTTGTCCCACAAGTCTGAAGAGTACATGGGCTCTACGTGTTCCAAACAAGTCGCTTGAGAGTACAAATGAGGAATATGCAATGGTTAGAGAGCCCAAGTCTCCAAAGCCTGATATTGCACCATAGGCCATCACCATGGCCACTAACTCCAACGAGAGAGATGCTTAGTTGTGGCACAGGCGGTTTGGCCATGTGACCGACAACACACTACAAGCTACGCAGCAGCACGAAGTAGTTCATGGGATGGAGGGATGCAAGGCCAAAGATGAGGGAAAGTGCAAGAATCTGTGTGAGCCATGCCTCCAAGGCAAGGCAAAGAGAAAGTAGTTTGAGCGTAATGGAAAATGTGCCGCAACAATCTTGGACCTCATTCACTCTGATGTGTGCGGACCATTCCGCACTCCTTTCAGCGGCGGGAGCAAGAATTTCTTGACCTTCATTGATGACCACAGAAGGACGATGTGGATTAGCTTCCTCAAGACAAAGGGAGAGGTCAAGGAGAAGCTGCAAGAGTTTGTCATGATGGTAGAGGGGCAGAAAAGCAAGAAGGTGAAGGCACTACGCACGGATAACCGTGGTGAGTACGAGGCGTGCAAAGGCTGCTTGAGCCCACACAATATCAACCACCAAACCACCACACTTTATACTGCGCAAACAATGGCGTTGCCATACGGATGAACCAGACTATCCTTGGCATGCCACAAAGCATGCTCTTCGATGTCAAACTCCCAGCTCGCTTCTGGGCTGAAGCTGCAAGAATTGCTTGCTACCGTGTGAGTTTCACTCCCACAGCTATGCTTGGAAGCCGTGGTAAGAAGCAGCAAGAGAAGTAGCTTAGGATGCCACAAGAGGCTTGGTTAGGGAAAAAGCTATATACCTCATAATAGAGGATCTTTGGTTGTACTGCATGGGGAAAGGTCCAAGCATGAGAAGGAAGTGGCAAGCTAGATGCACGTGCTCGTAAATGTGTAATGGTTGGATACAACTGTACACACAAGGCATACAAGCTGTGCGACCAAGCGGCTAAAAAGCTCATCAGGAGCCGAGATGTTGAGTTTGAAGAAAGGACAATCAGTGTACAACTAGGGAGAAACTAGGGAACAAGTACGAATGAACTAGGACATAGCTTTTGCCCAACTGAAATGCAACTACGGTGCAACTAGGGTGTAGGTAGGGTGAACCTAGGGCGGAATTGAGGTGTAACTAGGGCACAACTAGGATGCAAGTATGATGCAACTAGGGCGTAACTAGGGTGAAACTAGGGCATGGCTAGTGCTCAACTGAGGCGCAACTAGGATGCAAGTAGGGTGCAACTAGAGCGCAACTTGGGTGCAATGAAGGTGCAAGCACAGCGTAACTAAGACGTAACTTGGGTGTAGCAAGGATGTAAGTAGGGTGCAACTAGGATGGTGCTGCAGAAAGAGTGGCTATGCAGGCTGACACAGCGACGGACTATGACACTAAGTATGAGTCGTCCGACGCCTCTAAGTCAAACTTTGAGGCCGATGGCTCTTCCTCAAACAACGCATCACTGGTAGCTCGGGGGCAACAGAAGCAACATAGCCTTTAAACACCACGAGCAACACTCCGGCGTAGTACGCGCCAAAAGAAACCTCTGCGCAAGTATGATCCATAGATTACGGAATAGACCGCACTCAACTGGTCATCCTTGGCTGAGGAAGATCTTGTGACCGTAACGGAGGCTATGAACATGCCAGATGCGGCCAGGTGGAAGGAGGCAGTGGATAGCGAACTCACATCCATGGAAGAGAACGAAACATGCGTCCTGGGGGATAGGTCCCCAAACGCACAAATGGTGGGGTCATGGTGGGTACTCCACAAAAGGTTCAAGCAGGATGGTACTATCGACAAGTACAAGGCAAGAGTTTTGGCGAAGGGGTTTCCTAGCATGCAGGCTCATAGTATGAGGAGAATCTTGCGCCTGTCGTTACCTTTGTCTCCATGAGATCCATTTTGCACATCGCTGGTGCAAAAGATTTTGAGGTCCACCAGATGGATATCAAGACAGCTTTCCTCTACAGGAAGCTAGACAAATAAGTACTGATGGAAGTACCCAAGGGAGTGAAAGCTCCAGAGGGCAAGGTGTGTAAACTGGTCAAACCACTCTACAGGCTGAAACAAGCCCCAAGGATGTGGTATTAGGAGATGGAAGGCTTCATGGCCAAGCTCACCTTCATGCACTTCCAGAATGACCCTAGTGTCTATGTGTGGGAGGATGCGCAAGCCTTGATGCTAGTTGCATTGTACGTGGATGACGTGATCATCTGCTCGTCATCAGTTGAGTTGTTGAATGAGTTGAAGACAGATCTTAGCAACATGTTCAAGATGAAGGACATAGGTTCACTCAACTTCTACCTCAGGATAGCCATCCACTACAATCAAGAAGCAGGCACCATTGAGCTAAACCAGACCAAGTACATCATAGAGGTCCTCAAGCGATAGAATATGGAGGAATGCAAGCCCAGTAGTACACCCATGGAAATAGACATCAAGCTCTCCTCCTCCATGAGCCCTAGCACGGAAGCAAAATGGTTTTAGATGGAGAACATTGCCTACCAGTCTGCTGTTGACAACCTCATGTATGCCATGCTAGGAACACACCTTGATGTTTTCTATGATGTGGGATAAGTGAGCAAGTTTGTGGCCAATCGAGGGCCACATGACTAGCAAGCACTGGAACGCATCATGCGATATCTATATAAGATATAACTCATGGGACTATAGTTTGCAGGCCAAGAAGGATCTGACCCGCTACGGCTTGTGTGCTACATAGACACTAACTAGGGTGGAAGAATCTATGACAGAATTTCCACTTCAGGCTTTGTGTGCCTCTTCAACGGTGGTGCAATCTCTTGGGCAAGCAGAAAGCAAGACTGTATCTCCCTCTCTACTGTTGAGGCAGAGTACATGGCTCTCTCAGAAGCATGTAAGGAGACACAATGGCTGTGTAGTTTGCTTCCCAAGGGCTGGGCTGCTATTACCACGCCTGCTGTTGCCATTTTGAGCTTTGATGATGATGAGCACTGCCCTTGACTGGCTGCGCTACCCCTGCTTCTGCTTGTCTTTGCCAGAAATCTGTCTCACAGAAAATGGATTGTACAGGCTAGCAGACTGGGAATTTGGAAAAACAGAGTCCACGACTGGAAAATGCAGCTCAAAATCTTTCACATCTATCCATAAAAGAGGTTAATGAAAAGGCAATTTTCAGAGATATGCCTTTTTAAAAACAGGGTATGCTGCTGCTTCTACTCCAGCTGAAATGATGCATTTTGTAAACAACGTTTCTCCCAAATGTTATATAGGAATGCAAACATTTTTGCACCAATGAAAAGCTTAAGAATAACAATTCAATTTGCATGATCTATTTTTCAAATTTCACAAAGAAATAAGAGAGTTATGGTCATCTCAAGGCGACAGTCTTACTCAGAGAGAAGAGTGTAGCCCTGGCCAACCTCGTTTCGATCATAACTCTGGATCCGATCGTTTGATCTTTGCAATCTGGATCTCGTTGCAAAACTCGTCTCTTAAACTTGAAGATCCAGTATCAATTGTCAAATTTGATGAAGGTTTGACCCGTCACTCTCAAAGTGACGGCCTGTGTTGGCTTAAAGTGGTAGAACTTGGCTTTGATACCAAGTGTTGGAACCGGAGGATAGAGGGAGCCTTGGAGCAGCAAACATGTGTTGGAACTGGAGGAGAGAGGGAGCCTTGGGCAAGTTTGCCCTGTCACAAGCCACATTATTTAGCCATGGAGGCCAAGGCCTACACACTAGAGTCCATAATATCACACAACAGAGGAAATCAGCCTAGCAATCAGGCTGACCATACACACACGACCTAGAGAGCTAGACAATGCTCTCATGGCATACTCCTAGTGGTCACATAGCCCACACTCCTATGGAGAATCGCCATGTGTCCAAGGCTAGCACACAAGGATCTCACCTCATCTAAAACGTAAGGAGAGGTACCTTTTTCCTAGTCAGCAGACTCCGACAAGGCAACCCAAGAATGTAGGACCTTTTTGGATATCTCTCCCATCAAGTGTCGGCCCTGGACCTCTTGCCTTTTTCTTTTCTCAGGCTAAGGCATGGAGACATCGCCCATGGTCATCCAGATATCGTCAGTCGATAACCTCGGGAACATCGAAAATTCATATCCCTCAATCCGACAGTTGGATCGGCCTCAAACTTGGACCATAGGCATTTTGCAACCTGATCTTTCAAATGGTGAAGTTGGATCAACGATCGGAGCACGCATCTGGTACTTTCTTGGAACTTGCTCTTGTGAACTTGAAACTGAGCCGGATGGCTCCTTTTCAAACACCATCTTTCTTGAGCGTTTTCTGGAGTACCCACTTTAACCCTACCACGTGCGCGTTTGGGGAACTGTCCACCAAGACCCATGTTCCATTCTCTTCAATGGATGCAAATTTTCTATCCACTGCCTCCTTCCACTTGGCCGCATCCGGCATGTTCATAGCCTCCGTTATGGTCACAAGCTCTCCCTGAGCCTTGCATGACCAGCTGAGTTCGGTCCATTCCGCACTCTAAGCATCGTACTTGGGCCGAGGTGTCTTGTGATACATACTTCGCCGAAATGTTCCTGGTGGTGCTTCAAGGCTTAGTTGCTTCTGTCGCTCCTACGCTGCTAGTGATCCGTTGTTTGAGGAAAAGCGAGTGGCCTCAGAGTCCAACACAGAGGCCTGGGACAACTCAGACTTAGTGTCAAAGTTCGTCGTTGTGTCAACCTGCAGAATCACTCTCCTTGCAGCACCATCCTTTGTTGGCACCATCAGACGGTTCTCAGGTGTCTTATCACTTGACTCGAGCAACACAACTCTGTCCTAATTTGGGAGCATGGATAGGGTCAAGCTACTCTCCCTTGCCGAGCATCCTTTTTTCTTACTCGACATCTTGCCTCCTACTGAGGTTTTGTAGCCGCTTGGTTCCACACCTTGTACGCCTTGTGTACCGTGCTGTATATGACCCCTACACACTTAGAAGCAAGTGCATCCAGCTTGCCACTTCCTTCTATTGCTTGGACCTTTTCCTAGGCAGTACAGCCAGATACCCTCAAGTGTGAGGCATATGGCTTCTTCCCTGACAAAGCCTCCTATGGCGTCCTGAGCTTATACTCTTGCTAGTTCTTACCACGCCTTCCAAGCGCGGCTGCCGGAGTGAGATTCACAAGGTACCAAGTAGTTCTTGTAGCTTTAGCCCAAAAGCAAGGTGGGAGTTTGGCGTCGAAGAGCATGCTTCATCTCATGTTGAGGATAGTCTGGTTTACCGGCTCGGCAACGCCATTACTTTGGGGGATGTAAGGCATGGTGGTTTGGTGGTTGATACCGTAATTGCTCAACCAGCCAATGCACGCCTCGTACCCACCTCCGTTGTCTGTGCCTAGTTCCTCGACATTCTTGCTTGTCTACCGCTCTACCATCACGACAAACTCTTGCAGCTTCTCTTTTACCTCTTATTTTGTCTTGAGGAAGTGAATCCACATCCTCCAACTGTGATCATCAATGAAAGTTAGGAAGTACTTGATGCCACCGTTTGAGGAAGTACGGAATGGTCCGCATACATCATTGTGAATTAGGTCCAAGATTGCTGCCGCATGTGCCCATTATGCTCAAAGGGCTTTCTCTTTGCCTTGCCTTAGAGCCATGGCTCACACAACGTTTTGCACTTTCCCTCATCCTTGGCCTTGCACCCCTCCATAAACCTGAACCACTTTGTGCTGCTGCGTAGCTAGCAGTGTGCTATTGGCCATATGGCAAAACTGCCTGTGTCGCAGCTCACCATCTTTGTCGGTGGTGTTGGCTGCCACGGTGACGGCCTCTAGTGCAACATCAGGCTTTGGAGACTTGGGCTCTTCAACCGCTGCATATGCCTCATTTGTACTCTCAAGGGGCTTGGTCTGGAGTACCTAGAGTCCATCAAGTTTAGGGACCCGTGTGACAAGACTCTCCTTGGGATGGGGGATCTTGATGTCCTTTTTCTTGACAATCACAGCCTCCTTTGTGAAGACGACCGTCATGTCATAATGCATGATTTTGGATACTAACAAGATGTTTTCCACAAAAGATGGCATGTACACGACGTTTTCCAGCTTTAATTCTTTTAGCGCATCCTTCATATTGATGCCTATCAACTTATCTCCGTCACATTACATATGGACAAGGCGGCCGTTGGCACACCTGAACCCATCCTTCTCCCTTGAAGAGTGGTGGTTCGTGCCAGAGTTTAGCCTGTAGAGTCCACCCTTGAGCAGTGTCGCTCCCTTGGTTTCTGGCATTTTCTCAGCCATCATGTTCATCAACTCCTTCTTACCCTTTCCTTTGCTTGTTCCTACCACCATGATTTCCGTCTTCGTTCTTGGAAGCCCTACACTCTGGGGCCCAATGTCAAGGCTTGCCATAGTTATAACACTTCCCATGATGCTTTAAACCCTTTCCACCACCACCATTACCTCTTCCTCCACTGCCACCACTTCCGCTCTTGCTCTGACCAGCACAGGAGGTTTCCCCACGACCACCGTACTGTGGAGCATAAGCTGAAATTTTAGCCTCACTACCGCTGCGACCCGTGGCTTTGTTGCATACGTACTCGGACACTGCCTCATACGTTGAATCCTCCTCTTTCCAACTGCCAAAGACGGTGATGAGAGGATCCATGCTTTCAGGTAACGCGTTAAGGAGGATCATGGCTTGCATGTTGTTGTTGATTTCCTAGTTCATTTGGGTCATTTGCTGTAGTAGTCCTTCAAACTGCAGTAGAAAGTCTGGAATCAACTCTCCCTTGCTCACCCTCATTGAAATCAGCTTTTGAAGGATGAAGAGGAGACTTGCGAGAGACGTTGATTGGTGTACACGTGCAAGCTTCTCATAAGCCTTGGATGCATGTGTGATACCTTGGAGGTGGACATTCAATGACTCATGCCACCAGAATTGCAAGCGTCATGTCATTTTTTACCCTCGACACTTCATTTCCAACCTTTTTTTAGGTTCAACGTGTTGTCCAGGGAACAGATTCAAGTAGCCAAGCACCCTCATAACAATCTCAAATTGCCATTTCCATAATAGAAAACCTATCCCTGTGAATTTTGACAATCCATTGTTGTTCTACTCAAGAGTGAGCCTCCCAAAAGTCATCATACTACTTTTTTGCTTCTCTGCTTTTCTGCTTTATTGAGGCGGATGTAGGTAGATGTAGGTTTTTGTTCGTTATCGGTTTAGAAGGTGCATATCCATTGACTACCTGCAAACACAGAAGAACGCACAGTAGCGTACCGAGGGTCGTGCCTCCAAGGGCAGATCTTATCCTTGGCTCTTGTTTGCTAAGTGCCAGCACCCAAGGTTGGAGCTCATGGAGCACATAGAGCTAATAGAGATTATGGAGCTGATGCGCGCTGCAAGAATGAGAGGGCAAGAGAATGCGAAAAAGCGTGACTTTGAACTAGTCAGTGTGGGTCCATAACCCTTTGTCAACTTGCCTGCGGTAATGGTGTAGAAAATGGATTCCGATGGTCAAGAATAGTTCCCACGGACCGCTCTTGGTATTGCAACCAAGAGGTGATATCACTTTGGTTGTCAACGCGCATAGGAACAAAAACTGCCGCACTCCCTCTCATCTCTATCATGAGACGTTGGAGCCAAACTGCTTCCTTGGCTCCAATGCTAAGAGAGACATACGCAGCTTCCATGCTTGAGGTGGCCACGACCACCTACCGCTTCGTTTACCAGCTGATGATCCAGCCATTCATGGGGAACACATGTCCGGAGATGGACTTGTGGTCCTCACGGTTTGAAGAGCAATCTGCATGTGTGTAGTCGATGCTGCTGTAGTTGTTTCCATTGTAGGTGTTGCTGAAATTGATGGTTTGAGCAAGGTAGCGAAAAATCCTCTTCATGGCCTTCTGGTGCTCAGGTCCGTGATAAGCCATGTGTTAGCTGAGAGTGCTCACAGGCTATGCAAGGTTTGGCCTGCTTGCCACCATCAGGTACACGAGACTGCTGACGACGCTCTGGTACTTCTGCCACTCAGGTGCGTCTGTTTCTCCACTGAAGCTCACGAGGTACTGCTACGTCTCAAGCTGCGTGCCAATGGGTTTTGCCTCTGCCATGCCAAACTGTTGTAAAACATCCTTGATGTAGTACAACCGCTAGGTTGTGCTCCAATGAGAAGATACATGATTTGTGCTTATGCGTGATTGAGATGCCAAGTAAGTATATCACCTACACGAGATCATATATATGAGAGCGCTCCTACATGGCCTCCTTGAATTTATACAATGCACACATGTGGTTGGAAAGGAGGAGCATGTCATCCACATAGACAACCATCATGAGGATCTGATGCCCATGCTACCATCAATAGAGAATGTAGTCACACTCACTGCCCTCGATCCCCATGCACTGTAGCTTTGCATCCAATTTCTACATCCAAGGTCGTGCCGTTTGCTTGAGGCCGTACACTGACTTCTAGAGCTCTCAAACCAGGTACTCTTGGCCATCCATGACAAATCCCTCTGGCTGTTCCATGTAGATCTCCTCATCCAAGTCACCGTCTAAGAATTTTGCCTTGACTTCCATGTGGTGGATCTCAAAGTCCTAGGTTGCTGCATAACCGAGAAGCGTGCGCACGGAGGGAACCTTTGCAACAAGAGGAAAGATTTCCGTGTAGTCGATGCCTTCATGCTGCAACTAGCCCTTGACAATGAGCCTTGCCTTGTACGTTTTGAGGTTCCCATGTGCGCCCCTCTTCTTCTTGAACACCCACTTGCACTTGACTATATTGCGTCCAAGTGGACGGTCAGTCAGCTCCCACGTACCGTTGTCAAGCTGCGTCTATATCTCCTGCTACAGAGCTTGCACCCAATCTGCTACATCTGGTGCAGCCATGGCTTCCTTGTAGGATTTCGGCTCATCAGAGTCTACTGTAATTGTGACATTCATCTGGTTTGGTTTTTGTAGCATCCAGAAATGCCCGCGCTCCCCATGCTTATAGCTCACCCTGAGAGGGTACGTGCAACCTGGTACTAGAGAATTGGCAGGGGGCTGGCGCAGTGCTGCTTGAACAAGTACTGGTCGTTGGTGACTTGGATGACTTTGAAATCCACCAACGAGCAGCTCGTTGGTGCTATATCTCCTTACTTTGCTTCTGCCAATGAGTCTGTTGTATCTGCTGCATAAGCCATGGGAGAGTATTGTGGTTCTCCCATTATCACAGTGGAGGAAGGGTCGGGAGAGATTGGGTAAAGGAGGATATCTGCTCCCACTACCTCGTTACATGGTTCGCCTACCTCTTCCCAAATAATGTTGGTACCGATAATGTTGTCTTTAAAACCGACATCCTTGGAGATGATGACATGGCGAGTATCCCTCTCCTAAAGGCAATAGGCCTCGCTGGCCACGTCATAGCAGCAATCTGCATCTGCGCACTCTTTGCGTCCCAGTTATGCAGCTTCTTCTTGTGAATATGCATGTGCGCCAAGCTGCCAAACGCATGAACATGGTCCACGCTTGCCTTCTTGGCAAACCATGCCTCGTATGGCGTTACGTACTCCAACGCCTTAGTTGGACTACGGTTCTTGATGTACACTGCAGTGCTCATTGCTTCGGTCCATAAGTCTTAAGTGAGCTGCGCCGCATGAA